>JAOXYB010097382.1:0-21717 GCA_028565635.1 Phoronis ovalis
GTTTGCACATATATTTATATAGTCATATTGTAGTTTACATATTAGTAGTTTTATTTAGTATTGTTAGTAGTTACATTTGTATTTGTCCTTGTTCATTCAAAACATGATACTGTGACAATAAACTATATACGTATATAAATGATGCAGTTATATATTCAGCCACTACACACTACCAAGTATTGAAGTCTATAACAATAAAATGCATAAACTGATAATGAACAATAATTAAATAATGACTTGAGTGTTAATGTGAATTATTTAAACAATTTTGAAGAGAAATTATAGTCACACTGGTATTTGTTTTATTGTACTGCTAACGTCAAAACAACCGGAAATGACATCAATTATGATCTCCTGCAGACAAATACTGAGGAAACATAACATGATGTACAAGGTCAGCAGAAAAAACAAAATGAACAATATAACAATGTTGTAATGGGAACTTGGTAGGAGGTAAAAAAATAAATATAACTGAACTTTTATTTTAGGGTCAAAATTAGTTACATTTTTCAGATATTCTGTCATCCTTTGCATATATTGTACATTTTGTGTTTCGCTCCAATTCTTATGCAAAGCATTGTTTGAAAGTGACTGGTACAAATCTAGAAAATCAGTCACATGTCAGAACAAGACAACATAAAAACATGTCAGACCAAGGAAATACATTGTATAACTACATTGTATAAGGTATTGGTTCATGGGGAGGACATATTTTGACCCACTGTTATCCAGTTTGACAACTTGGTATTACGTGCTCTCTTTACTTGATCATTTAACAGTGTCTTTACACCACTACAAGTATGTTCTAGCTATAGTAAACATGATCAGGATGATGGCAACAAATTATAGCGACAAGCTAGCACACAAGACATGAAATTCACCCTACTGGGACATTATTGCCCGAAAACATTATTATTTCCGGGTATTATCACAGCTTTAACCTTTGACCTAGGGAAAGGCCTGCCAAAATTTTAGTCTAGATGAGAATGTTCACATTAAATAGTTTGAAATTATAGCAATACCACACAAAATAACACAAGTTTTGCTAAATACAGATTGCAGGTAATATCAGAGATGCCAACCCCTGAAGAATTGAAACAGGGAGATTTAAGTCGTGGCGCCCAAAGGGCGACTCGGTGCGGTGCCCGGAGGGCGAACGCACAGCTAGGGGGTCTGGCATGCCCTCCCCCAATTTTTTTTGTAATTTTTGATGCATTTTCCTGCAATCTAGAGCATTTTAAATACAAATTTTGAATTTTGAATAGTCCCTAAAATATCAATGATCAAAAGTAAAGAACATAATTTTTTTTCACTTAAGAGATGATGGTATAATTTATTCTCTTATCACACAATTACTAGAGTCAATAAATCTTTTACATTTAAATTTTTTTCTGAATTCTTGTTTAATAACGAATACTGTGGCGCAGCATACATAGTATACAGAACTGAATACTAAAACTATTCAACAGTTGTAACAAATTGTATCTTCTACTCGTACAAATGATAACACTTATTAGGTCAGATCAACAAAATATTTACTGCAGTGAACATAAAATTTAATAAATTTTATGCCTTCTGCTAAGCTCTGATTGGCACAGCATTGCCCTGGTGGGAAAATTAAGCCAATCACAACACCGCTTTGTTATTGTTTTATAAATAGATCGTAACACGGCGAAATCGGAACCTGACAAAGTTTATTCGCATTGTAGTATCATCCCGTTTTTTTCTAAGTTTCTCGACAATAAAAAAAATTGGTTGCCCTAAAAACCGGGAGATTTGGACTTACAACCGGGAGGTCGGGGACGGGGTCCAAAACCGGGAGATTTGGTAGGTCTGTAATATTCCCAAGTAAATCAACAGTAGATCTGTTTATACAATAAAATACGTAGTCTGAAACATACAATATAGTTTATGCTTCAATTTTGTTTTTATCCACAATATCTAGAAAAACTAACTAAAGCAGCTTTTTAGGAATTAAATAATGGCTAGCAAGAAATGTAACAATTGTATGACCAAGTTTGAATAGAATGAGGATTGACAGTATCAAACAAATTAAAGGGACTGATATTCAGTTCACTCACCTTTACGAGGCCTGTGTCCAAAATGATTATTGATTTCCATACTCCCGTCTCTCCCACTATGAGGATCTGAAAAAAAAAACAGCAAGCATAAATCAAAGCTATATTATAACTATTTTTGTTAATAAACGTTTTATCCAAAGTCATAAACAACAAAATATTTTTCCACATTATAAACCTATTCGTCCTATTTAGTGAAGTAAGTGTATAACAATTAAAACAATAGTTTTCTGGCCAGGACCAGGGCCATGCTATTGTTAAGTGGGGAATTTCAATGTATCCGTACCTATTAAACAAAGCATTATTATCCCAATCTTGGTAACTGAGTTCAGCCCTGGTCTGATCCTTTCCTTCTATATAGCAAAAACTGAATTGTTTTTGCAAGCAACACAGTTCACAAGTTGCTTATAATAATAGCATGCATGCACATCTAAATATACATATTATGTATATAAGTCTGGGTAAAATGTCCTTTCTTAGAATAGAAATAACACTTTGCTGGATTTTATTTATAGATCATTTGCAAAGTAGGGGGCAATTACTAATATTTAACAAATATTGCTGCTTATGTAAGTTAACACTGATGTGTGATTATTTCTTTTTATGAATAATTGGTTATTACCTATAACATACATCAATAATACCTGTCTCTGATATTTCGAACATATTTCGAGCTTGTTAATTTACACAAAAATTTATTCATGACACCTGGAAAAATGTACAATAAAATACAGAAACTGACTGCAAGATACAAGAAACTGGAATATCTATACTGACGGTCTGTATTTTGGAACTCCTATTGAGCAACAATTGATAATTAGTGGAAAACCTGGAGGTTACTTTATCACTCAATAATATAAAAATATCAGTCCGTTTTGTGTAATAGAACAAAACATTTTACAAACCTAACTGGTGCACCACAAACATGACTTTCAGATTTCAGAATGGTTGTAAAAATTAATAGATCCGTTCTTCATACATATAACATTCAATTTCTGCACACAAATGTAAAGGACTCACTGAAACAGTAAAATGTCCTGTAATATCATATTCATTCAGATTATTCATTCAAATTTTTAAAGAACCCAAATCAACTACAGCTTTCATTCCCAGGTATATATATCCAGTTGATCTACTGTTACATGGTCTGTTAGTTCTATAATGAAGTATATTTTTAGTTACATTTTTCTCATTTGCTGCCTTGGAACCACATTTTAGGGGTTCATCAAGGGAATAAGTAATGCAAACATTAGGCATAGCATTTCTTGACATTGATCTTTACATACCAACACTAGTACAACAAAACAAATGATTTTCCAATAAAACCAAACAAAAATTATTAAAACTGTACATACCAACATGCTCTTAGAAAATCAAAATATCAACAATATAACCTTACCTATAATACAATACCAGTACGAAAAAATAAAATAAAAATGATCTGGTACTATCAGATGACCCTATTTTTATATTGATGACGTCAAACTGTTATAGCCACTAACACCTAATAAACACAAGCACAATTAGAGCATTCTATGACGTTTCTTTCCATTGCACTGGTATTTGTATATAATTGCACTGACATTTGGCTTGCTGTTACATGGTATTTGTATTTTCATGATTATCAAATTGTAAATTGTAAACAACATTTAACAAATAAAATCCCACATCAACAAGAAGACCTTTTAGTAAAGGTAAGGGTTACTGTTGTTGACCCTCTGGTGACCTTTAATGGTGTACACAAGGAATGTGACACATTGCATGATCTCTAACTCTATGTTACATCATGATGGAAAGAAAACTGAAGAAAACAAAACCAATAATTTGCAGCCTAACCAACAAAAACAATTGGGAAAATCAATAATTGTCTTAAAGCACCATATGAATAACTTAGATAAACCCACTAAATAACTGAATCTTAACTGTTAAAAAACAGACCTAAAAATAAATTAAAATTCGATTTTTGGACCTGTTTATCTCAAAATGACACCATGACCTCTGAATGACCTGTAAATGATCTAATATTCATTTTTGTAAGTTTTAAGGTATTTTTAAAATCTTAAATTTTTACCTTTAAATGTCAATAATGGACCATCACAGGGATGTGTGAAATACCATGTCTCTACTTCTATAGTCATCTTCAAGATACAGGTCTGAGAAATTGGTTATTGCTTTGAGCAATACAAAAAAAATTGACCTCTACAGGACATTCTGACCTCAAGCTCAACAATTGCCCCCCTCACATCTTAAGTGTCATACTTGTTGAGATAAGGCTCAACTGGAAAGAAAAACCTACAGAAAACTGCAATCCAATCAAAATGTCAGTCACTAATAAATACAAAGTACTTGATAACAGCCTGTTTAAAAATGTACACAAAATAAATCCAAATCCTGTCATAGGCAATACAAAAAATAGATTTCAAAGCAAAATTACTCAAATGGACACCTATGCATTTAACACTGTTCAAAAAAGCCTAAACAATGAAAATCCTCACACAATTTATCTTTAAAAATCCCTATTTTTTAAAACTGTGAAAGACCCTATTTCTATGCCCATGACGTCAAACCACTATATTAAGAAAGCCTGGTGTTAATTTTTACTCATGGGAACAATGTATGCCATGTATCTGGGGATAATATATATGTTAAAATAAATATTCTAAGCCAGTTATGACATCATAAGAATTGTGAACAGGAAACCAATAATATCAACAGGGCGGACAGGGGGCAAGCGTACTGGAAAAAGAGTATGGGTGTTACCTAGTAAAATGAAATACTTTTTAAAAGTGCATTGTTCTTGTTATAAAATGTGTGGGATATGCCAAGTCAACCTATGACATTACAAGCATTGTGACCATGAAACAATACTATAAGCATAATGTGTCTACCAAGGTTCAGGTGCAACTATATTTGAAGTGAACTTGCTGTCCCCAGGTGTTGTAATAAATGCTCTACATGAAGCTTGAATTTTATTTACAGTATGAAGAGTCCCATTACACTTAAAAGCTAGGGATAACATCATTTATAAGTATTGTCAACAGGAAATAATACACATCTAAGCCAAAGTCTTGTCTATCTTTAGGGGGACCTAGGATACCTGCACTTACTTTAAAGCCTTGCATCTTGGTCAAAAACCGTGCCAAGCTAAATATAACCATGACAGTATTTTGAGTATGGAACCATTGTGAGGAAGGAACAATTAATATACATCTGCCAGACTGTGTGCCTGTATAACACATCTGCAAGAGCATAGAGTGCATTCTATGTCTACGCTTAAAGTTAAGGAACTCCCGCGATAGATCAGTGCAGTTACATCATGTGCTATATTATATATATATATATATATATAATACTGGTCTAATACGGGTATAAGAATAAAATTAAATACCAACTTGAACTAGTCAGCTAATCATAAGGATCATAAATGGGGGTAGCATGCTTTTATACTTTGAATTTTAATTAGTGTGTTGCAAGGTAAACCTTGATGCATGGGGATGGTTTCTGTAACTCAAGCCTGTAATTTCTTGTTTACAAGTAGGAAAACACCTACGCTGTACGTTTTAAACATTAATATCTTACACTGAGAACATACAACCGCCATCCTTAAAGGTATCCTTACACGTGTACTTCAGCAAGGACAATCAAAAAATATGGTTAATGCCTGTATATCCTTGATTTGATCAAGAGTTTAACACATGTTATTTTGTAGAAAACAACTACATCATATTAAATTGCAGCAGGTTGCTTTTTTGACTATCAAAATATAGAAGCATGCATTAATATGTCGTGTCTACATAAATGTTTGATTGTGCAAAACTACTTCAATTTTAAAATGTGAGATTATTTTTAATAATAGAAATATATTTTTAAAAATGTGTTTAAATTCTGTTTACAAAGCTTCCAGTATTTCTTTACGCAGATGTAGTTGAATTGTAGTTGATTCTACAGAAGTTTAGCTTTACCAAGTATCGTTTCAACACCAGTTATATTTATACTAAAACAAAAAGACAATACCATGAGCACTAAATTTTTATATTTTTCTTACTCAAACTACAAGTAATCCTTTAGTTAATTAGTTGTTGGCCTTTGCTAGGATATTTGTAAAAAAAAGTACGAAAACATTGGAAAAGAGGCAACAAACAATGTTACTAGAGTAAGAAGGTATTTTTAACTACCAATACACAAAAATAACGTACAATAACCATAATGCTTTTTTTTGTTTGAGGATGTATTCAGCGAGAGACGGTGGCTTACCGCCCTGACACTGTTTCTCTTTGTTATGATGCTATAATCGGATGCTGGATTCCACATTTTGCATCTTTCTGATCATTTGTTACTGATGAAGCCTTTTTGTTATTGAAGAGAGCAGCAGCCTATACTAAGGTCAAGTCTGCATTGTCTACCTCTAATGCACATGCATTGCTAAGAGACAAATTCTAATGTACATGTGCATGTGTACCCCAGACATCAAGCGAGAGAACATGGAATCAGCCTAGGTTTAGACACAAACACGCCGAGGTTCATAAGTTACATTGTCGATTATTATTTGTACATGGAAATGCATGCTTACGACAGTCTACAGCAGATTATGTGTCATCATACATGTATAGTGCTGTTGGTCAAAATTAACGAGAAGTGATTTACATACCACAACAGGACACGAGACAGGAACAATAAATGTACATAGTCCGAAATTGAATGCAGTGGTTGACCTTAGGTGCTACATGCCACAAGACACAAATAAAAGTACAGGACAATGTTGGAAAGATGAGACGGGTTATACAAATGCCAGGTATAAATGTATATAAACACTGATCTTGCATCAAACCTCCTGGATCAAATCGAATCTAACTAGTGATGTTTTTCTTTTTTAGATCATGTCATGTATGTTATGTCAGTGTCCAGATCTGTAGCGCTGTGTGTCCAAATTGACTGGAAAATGACACAGGCTTTTGTCAAACTATAGAAATATCTTAGCAGATGTATGAGTAAGCAAGTGCTACATGTATTCTGCAATGTGCCCACTTGCCAACTTT
This sequence comes from Phoronis ovalis, assembly GCA_028565635.1. Taxonomy (NCBI): domain Eukaryota; kingdom Metazoa; phylum Phoronida; family Phoronidae; genus Phoronis; species Phoronis ovalis. Next base: position 7,115 of record JAOXYB010097382.1, read on the forward strand.
CCTTGCTACTACCCGATTTAGTATTTAATGATAGTCCGTAGTTTTTATTTTTCTGTGCATTCCATGTATTTTATACATTTTTGTTGTTCAATACCTGTTAGTATACAATAACATTTCTTATTAAATAGTTTCTAGCTTGCTTTTCCCTTGACATCTATTATATTTTTTCTACATCTATCTTGTCCAGAGTGGTCAGGTTGAGTTAATGGTGAAAGATATTTTTACTATTTCTCTTTACATATACCCTTTTCTGTTGCCTATAAGATGGTAAACAACTTATCTTTAACATCTCTGAGACAAAAATAGATTACCTTAAATGTCAGGAAATAGAAAAGGCAACCAAGATAAATAGAGCTAGTTTACCAGTGCTTGGTTCTTCTGAAGGAAATACTAAAAAAATCTCACTCACTTCGGGTCTTCAGTTCTTCTCAACCGATACCTAAGAAAATCTTTCTGTGTTTTTGTTAAATTGCTTCTCGTAATATAAGAAGTAGGAATACTTCTGAAGATGCCTTCCAAGGTTCACCACCAGGGGGATATTGGTATCATATCAACTTTATACAATAATTATTTAACAGTCAAATCCAATACTTGAGAAAACCATAATTATTTTTCATAAAAACGGCATATGTACATATTCCAGATTAAATATATACATGAAATAACTTGAGCATTGTTTGTGCACTAAGGGTATATTGTGCGATTTCTGTGGAAACCTAGATTTCATAATTGTAAAGACTATAACATCAGCAGATATGACATTATTAAGAAATAAAATACCCTATAGTTTCCTATAGCAAATGTTATTCTGAAAAGATGTATAGAAATACCAAAAGGTCAATGTTCTGTCATAAGTAACCATGTAAGTTATAAACAATATATTATTACATATCACTCAACATATTCATACCTAGTATGTGATGTATACTGGTTGTCCTGAGCTTCTTCACTGTTGCATTACAAATACATGTATACTGTACAGGGCTATTGAAAGTTCACTGTAAACCCTAAGCATGTGCGACATAGTTGCAAAAATTATAATTTATCATTATTTTAAACAATTTGAGTGAAAAAGCATAAGTTTAAAAAAATTGATAATACAAACTTTATTATTCAGACTGTGGGTGTTCAAACTAATACAGGTATGACCTAATGACCTCTCTGTGATCCAATACCATCATTTTTGACCATTTCAAGCTATTTAAGAAATCTGACCTACTGACCTCAATTTGACCCTGATCTAATTTTTGCATGAACTCCTTCATGCGGAGTCCACATCCCAAGGTTAGATCCCCATAGCTCAGTGGTTGAAAATTGGAAAAAAAGAAAAGAAACATACACGTTCAATAGAAATAAAAGTTGTTAAAATAATTATTATTTTTAAATAACTCAACAAATCATTGGTACAGGTACACTAAAAACAGTTACCCCAGTGTTGGGGACATTAACAAAACAACAACCCCTGAAATATGCTTAATAATACCAGTACGCTGCTGCAGATTAATAGCAGCCTGAAATAATAATGAATTTTGGAATAGCAATTTCTTGTCATGTTGTCAGTTAATTCATTGCAAAAGGTCAACACCACAGCAAATAGTACAGCTAAGAATAGAATGCTTTATTGATTGATTGAAAATACTCTAGTCAAACATGCATATAAACCAAAGAAAGACATGACTGGAATAAATTCCCAGCTTCTAGTTGAGGATCACAGGGGGAAAACTCCTTCACCTAACTTACCAAAATATTTTAACATTTCATTATGCCTTTTTATACTGCCTCAAGTTTCACTGAATAACATTACACAACTGTATCTTACTGAAACAACTGTAAATCAAGAAACCGACATTTTATCAGTTTTTCTGTCTTTGGAAACAAATCCTGCAGATTTCTGTCTAACAACCGTAACAACAGTGTACAGAATGTGGGTGTTTGTTATTGGTATAGCAGATATGGAGATATGCAGCAGATGTAGTAAACGGGCATTGAATTAAAAAAACAAACTACTACCTGCATTTCAATAACATTAAATAAACAACATTATAACAGCAAAGTTCTGTTACACTATACACATGTCCAGGACATGATTCAAAACCATTTACTTACACCATGTATTAAATTATAAATTAATTATCAATATTTTACTTATGCATGACACTAACTTGCATTTTAATATTTAAAATTAAACAACATTACCACTGCAAAGTTCTATCCTACTTTACACATGTTCAGGACATGCAATAAATTAATTATCAGCATTTTACCTATGCATGTTAGGGGAGACCATGCAGAAATATCTATAGTCCTGTATGTACAAAGGATAACTTGTATTTGTAATGAACAGTAGTTACCGTGATAACTGAATACCTGGAACTGCATTTTTAATTAGTGTGGTACTCTCTGTTTACTTTCCTATAGTTTACAAGGAAACAGTTTAAATTTAGAACTAATAATAGAATTCTAGTGAAACAGGTGTTTGTTATGTTATCAATGAAAGTGAGCAATTTCAATGTTTTTTATGTTCAAAATACTGTTATTTACAAGTTTTATAAGATATTGTACACTAGTTTATGTGAAAAGTATATCCAAAAAATATTTTTTCTAAAAAATTCATGACAATGCCTCAAAAACTCTTCCTAAAATATACCACAAGAGCACAAAAGGTGTTCAAAACTGTACCAAATTCGTCCAAAACCTCCATATATACCAAGAGACCCCTTTATTTCATCTGCATCTTGTCCTCTGAAGGTCCACAAAATATACCTCATCATTCTCTGACCAACATATATCATTCTTTAATACTGATTTTAGAAGCAATTCAGATTTGTTAACAGGAATCTTTTGGCCAATAAGAAAATCGTTATTTGACACATCCACCAAGAATGAATTTTAAAAACCGAATTAGCTAAGACAATGTCCCAGCAGAGGACAGAGCACATTAAGCATATGTGAAGAAGCATCGCAGGATGTCCTTGATGAAGTCCTTGATCGCATGGAAAATATCATAACTGACATGCACTGATCTCATCCATACAAATATATTTTGATTAACTAAGCAGTTTGGAAACCATCTGTCATATATATATATATATATATATAACATTAAATTTAATCCATGGGCACATTGAGGTACTGGCATTTAGTTTTAGAACACCTACTGGATGGACAATGATTTTCAGGGTAGCTACTATACCTTGTTACCCTGGCATGTTACAAGAAAAGAATGCACAATAATTCCCCTTTAAAAGCTGAGAAGTTTTGAGTCTGACTATAAACCCAGCTGTAATATAGTGCGACTGACTGTGACACTGCGTCATAGCTCTGGCCACCACATTCTTGTTAAAAAATACCTATTTAAAATGTTAAGAACTAACCACAGGATTGATATGTTACTTTAGCAGCTTTTAATTATAAACAAGTGCTATTATAAGTCATTTCCAAATTATTTGATAGCAACAGTATAATATGGTTTAGACCCATTATCTCCAAGCAGAAACTATTCACTATCCTTAAATCATGGAGGAATCACATACCTAAAGTACACATAGTGAGTTGTTTTTTTATTCAGTTTATTTGGTATAAAAGTCATCTCTATCCCCTGTCCCCCTCGTCAATTCCCCTCACCCCCTTCTCACTGTTTTTTTTTCACTAGCAAAATGTCAAGCACGATGATAATTAATTGCCAGATATCATACCTTTGAAAGTGCATATAGCACCCCACAATTTGGGCTCACAATTTGAGATCAATGTTTATAAATATAACATACACACACATAGGTGCATTTATGACTCACATAGAGCACAATGTAAAAACAACAAGGGTAAACTGATCAACTCAGAGCTTATACAACGTAGATCCCAAAAATTCAGTTGAATTACTTTTATCATAAATATTATAATTCCTAACATCATATATAACTTAACCAAATGAATTATGCATATTTTATCAAATTACAAACAAGTGAAAAACAGCCATACAACTCGCTGGACATCTTATTTACATGTTGGTTGAGGGTATGTTACTATAAACTAAGGATAAATATTTCGGAACAAATGAATACCAAAAAAATATGAACCTATGTAATATATACCCAATAATACACAAGAAGGCCCCAAAACTGTATAATAAACCACAGAAGTTGCAACAGATAGCTCATATTATACCAAATTTCATTAAAAGGTGACCCATACCAGTGTCACATCCCCACCGGCTCCATACACTGATTCCCCACCCCAGTGCTACACTTCTCACATATGGCAGTGGACTATCTTCAAAGTTTCTTAGTTCTAATGTTGTTAAGAGAGCTAAAATCTATTACTTGTTTATTCATTAACACCATATTTTGTTTACAAATATAACATTCATACATAATAGCATACAAGGTTTTACAAATCAGTACCTGCTTATACCTCACAAACTACATATATAACCAATACAAACCTTACAACCAACTATATCCTTCACATTTAGATTCCTAGCTCAATGATACCACACACAGAATGCTTGCTACAACTATATTCTGGTAATAATATCTACCATTGCTTCACATTATTCACAAACATTGTTACAGGCACTTTACATACATTCACAACATATTACAAAACATATTTTAAACCAATTTTATTTATCATTTCAAAATCACCCAGCCAGTGTGCTAACTACTCACCTTACATACAGTTCCACAACCACATTCTTGAAATTGTCTCTTATCTTAAAGGTTGCACAGGCAGCTTAAAATATCTATAACCATCATTTACATTACAGCTTTAACATGGCTATAAATAAATTGGCCAGGTCTTATCAATATTAGTGCTATTAATAGATCCTGCTAGGTCAAGCTTAGGGTTGAATGCAGAAAGGTATTGATAAAATGTCTCAATTTCATAGTGAAAAAAAATTAATCAAAAAAATCTTTGGGGTGCATGAATTCATGTCAAATTTTTATCAACCGCAATTTCAAAAACTGTACATTTTATCGGTTAATCTTAAAATTATTATATCTTTTGCAAAACACTGGATGACTAATGAAATTGTTCACATTTCCCAATTTTTATACCTGATTCAGCAGCTAGCACTGGGGTTAGTGGCCTTGACACACTTATTTTTCACCCATCTTTTTTTTCTAAATCATTGACATTTTCAAAATTCATATAATATCCATAAAACTAAATCCCAATTTTATGACTGTATGAAATTACCTTGTAATGAGTACAGAAATAACTATGGAATATTATGAACTATACAGGCATTCAGTGAAACACCTCCTCTTAATTATATTCTACAGCTTAATCATGTGTAGACCTTCTAAAACAGATCCTATTATACAATCTCTATACTTTATGTAATCAAATGCTGCACAAATGAAAAGACCTTGCAAATGTTACATGATAAGACATTGCACTTTGTACAAAATATAGCATTAATTATCTGAATATTAAGTTTAACATTATGATAGATTAAATTTACTGGATTTGATTATGGAAAATAGCCATGGGTTATAAGATTTGGATACAGCAAGCATGTATCTATCTAGCCTATTGAATCATGTATGTAGCTAAATAAAATAACTGGTAATAATGTTGTTTTATTTACACTTTAGCAATTGTCATGGCAACACTATTACACTTTCTACAATAATCTTGACACTGGCTCAATTAGTGAAGCTAATTTAGACCCTTGATGTATTTTTTTTGTTAGCATGTGTTATATCTAGTTTAGTCATGCAGAACAGAAGAAAATGCCAAATTGAGTTTAGTATAACATTGTTTTCCCCAAATGTGCAACAATATCTGATGGGGATGTCATTAGTTTAAAAACAATTGTTAAGACTAATAAATTTATCAAATATAGTATGTGCACAGACTCAATGTCATCTCATTAATATTGCAACATATTCTTATAAGCTGTATAAAATAATAAAACCCAAATATATCATCTAAAAGAAAATAAGCATAGAATTAATTAAGACATATACATTGTTTCTGTAAGGTCCCTGCTCCTGTCCCTCATTAATAGCACAATTAAATACAGACTCATATTTTGACACTGCATAATGACAGAAAGCTATCACATACATGGTTTGCATACCTGCTTTGTATATACTCTTTTAAAAATAAATCTTACTGGAGGCGGTGCGAAGGATGGATGCAGGATTTTGTAATATGCTAAAATATCATAAAAGTTAAATAATTGAAATTTTGTACTGCACACCTGTACCAAGTAAACGAGCCAGTAAGTTTGTAGGAAATATTAATTTTCACAGGTTCTGTTATGAAAAATCTGAACTGGAAAATTGCTTTCCGGACAGGTGTTTTCGCAGTTTCACCTATTCATACCACTGGGAACCTTTGAAGTTTACTAGTTTCTAATATTAGGTTCTGGCTTGTTTCAGAGCAGCTAATTTCAGAAAAAGTTTGTATTCATAGTGTTACAAAATTTTATTGGAGCACATCAATTCAGTGTGTAGCTTGCTCTGTTAGCTATTTTTCTTTGCAACATGTGTTTGGTCTTATGTAGAGTAGCAATTATTATCCAGAATGCATACTTCGATGATTAATTTTGAAGGCACCATCCCAGAACTATATTTGAATGTAAAATCAAACATATTTTAGTTAATATGCCATCATCTTAAATGCAACATTTTGAAAAGGCATAGCAACAGGTAATTTGAATTTGTTACTGATATTTTGAAGGGCTACTGCGTTAATAATAATTGCAGCTATACTTACAGCCTTGTTGGAAGTTCCGGAAATTGTTAGACGTCATGATGTTTAATGTACAGATCTTCAACTAGATGGCGTACATAGCAGCTAAATCCAAAAACAGGGTGACAGTGTACTCCAGTAAATGTGACCTAAATGAGTATCATTCAAATTAGTTCAGTTTAAGTTTTCAGTTCCACGCATGAACAGTCAAAGACAATTTGAACATGGTCAAGCCCCATAAAAATTGTTGGTTTGTGGGTCGGTACGTAGAATTATTTTTTTTTTGTTGAGAAAAGCAAATGTGAAATTCCAGGAAGAACGTAATTATCTAGATTTTCATCAAGAAAGATCTTAAAGCACAAAACAAATTTTTTGGGTCGGCACTTGTTTCGTGGGTCCGCCGGCAGCCACAAACCAACAATTTTTTAAGGGTGGCCTCACAATCAAAACTATAAAACTTTATAATCCAGGCTATTTTTTGTAAACTGCTGGTCACAAAATTTAACTCTATTTATATTTCTTACAGATAGAAATCTTTCAGTTTCAGGCCCCAATCTATTAAATATCAGGCTAATAATACACTAGTACATCTTACCTTATGTTCTGTTCTCTTAGCTTGTTGGTAACAATCTGTGTTTGAAACTAAAACAAACAGAACTAGGTTAATACAAGACATTTGTCATGTCTAATGCCCATCACATCTCTAGGATTACATCATATTGTGGTTTGTAGTTCTGGAGTAGTTCTGTTACCAGTTACATATGTAAAGTATTAATACAACAAATGTCAGATTTGGATTGGCATTTAATCTACTAGCATAATACGTCCACCAATTTGTGGCCTTCATGAACTGCCTTCGAATTACGAAGTCAATACTTTGTCTTTCTTGAAATAGGAGCAATGCGACATATGCCCTCTCCAGAACCACCACAGCCAAAAGTCGGATATATTGGAAGCTGTACAGGTCAATATTACATCTAATCTGTACTTTGACAAGTATTTACTCTGTACCGAATATGATGTTGATTGGATAAAAACTGAAGGTGTTATATTGTGACATACAATCTCGAGAAGTAACATGGTCACCAGTCGGCCATCTTGGGAAGTGATCCAGGTCAAACTTATTACTGACCCGTACTTTGACCTGCATTTACCCTGTATCGAATATGAAACTCACAAAATAAGTGAGACAAATAAAGTGTTGCGCACAGCAAAAAATGTCGGAGATTCGTACCAGCATTTGAACTACTCCTTAAAATGTAACCTAGCCTATTACACCCACCAACCTATGGCCTTCTTAGAACCACCTTTGAATCGTCCACGCAGTGCCTCATCTGTGATCATAGATGCAACGTGACATGCTCTCCGGAACAAACATGGCTGCCAGTCAGCCATATTGGAAGTAATCTAGGTCAATATGCCTAACCTGTACTTGGACCTGTACTTACTCTAAATCGAATAGGAAGCTGATCAGATAAAAACTGCAGCTGTTATTACAATGTACAATCTCAAGAATCAACATGGCTGCCAGTCGGCCATATTGGAAGTAATCTGGATCAATATTATACATAACCTTTACTTTGATCTGTACTTACTCTGTACCAAATATGAAGCTGACTGGATAAAAACTGACAGAAGCAGTTATTGCGAGACAAAGAAATTCTAACGCAGCGCAAAAAATGTCAAAGATTTGTATTTGCTTTTGATCAACTTCTCAAAGTCATTTTAATTTGTCACCTAGCCTATTGCGCTCACCAACCTATGGCCTTCTTAGAACCACCTTTCAATCATTCAGATAGCGCTTTGTTCTTGCGGCTATAGATGAAACGTTATGTATATGCTCTCAAGAAAACATAGCCACCAGTCGGCTACAATCAAGGTCAAAATTAGAAGCGATCAACCCTTTGACCTGTGTTTACCCTGTCCTGAATATGAAGCTGATCGGGTAAAAACTGAATTTGTTATCATGAGACAAAGAAAGTGTTACATGCGACAACAACTTCGCTATGATTATATGCCCAACCACATAGTGACTGGGCATAAACAACATAAGATGGGATAGAATATGACACAAACTGAATCTCTAACAACGCTCAACCTGCATAATTTCCAGTGATATCCAGCTAAAAAAACTGCCTGTTCAGGGTTCCATACTTCCCAAACCACATATGAATTATTATGCTTAATATTACACATGTATGTTTGGGGCTTTCTTAGAAGGTATTATTCACCCAGAATTAAGAACAATGTATTATTCCATATCAGGAGAACGCTGACTGCTTTGTCAAAACTATAATTTAAAAAAAGGAACACTTGCTAACAACATTAGTAACAACACAATAAGAAAGGCTACCTAGTCCAAGCCCTGGGGATATGTTACAAGAAAATTGGTAGTGTGGTGCCCCACCACATAAACAGATTTTGATATTTTTCCTTAATAATAAAATATTCAGCAAACAAATATGATAAACAAACTAAACAATACAGATACTTCTTACATTATGGTAGTTTCGCAGGATGTGAAAGCTGTTACTTGTATCAATTTTTTTTCTAGATTTGCAATCATGTTTTAAAAGACACAATTACTCAGCATCGATCCATTAATTTTCAAAGCATTGCATTGCAAACTTCACGGCAAACAATCAGTTTTAATGTAAGTGAAGCAGGTGTAAATAAAATGATGGTGTATTGTACATTTGTGAGATATAATTCAAAATAGAGAGCTGTGACAAGATATGAGTCAGTTAATAATAAAAGGGCAACAACAGGTATCATGTTTTGGTTAAGCTGCCTTTTTCCTATTCTTATCCCTTCAATCAAAATTCTTTATGTCAAAATACATCATTTAGCATCATCAATCCATTTACGCTATCCACAATTTGCATAATTATAATTTTCCTTTTATAATAATCAGCCAAACATTTAATAATTTATAACAATAATAACAACGACGTTTAAGTCGAACAACTTCCAGCACACACTTGATTTCTGGCACACATATGCATCTTCTGACAAAAGTCCAGGAAATTTCTTATTATTATTAAAATTTCCCCCAAATGCTCAGGGGTATTAAATTGACTCTACCCCTTAGTATATACATATGAATGGGATTTCTTAAAAATCTGACTAGTCATACAATTTTAATGATAGACATGTTTTTGGCTCAAAATGGTTGTTTTGCAAATAGGCAACAAATGGCACAAGTAATTTTTGTCTAGAAATGTCAAAAACATGTTCGGTAATTGTCGGGTGAATCCATACCGACTCTTAGTTATCTAATGACATACTCATTTACATATGGTACACTCAGGTTGCTTGCATTTTATGTAAATTTTAGATGATTATGATGTAATAACTTACTAGTAAAATAATTAATTAAAAAGACAATCAATTAATTTAAATTCCTAATTTTGGTGATATAAGTATTCTTATCAGGAATGGTTTTTGCATGTTCGCACCAGTGCCACCTAGTGATCGAACTTAACAAGCCATGATAAGGTAAAATAAACCCCCTCCCCTCGGTAAAATGGTAGTTCAAGTGTCACATTTTGCAGAAATACCTTTTAGTCCAGTAAAGGGTGACGATTTTTCTTTGTCGTTATTACAATTTTTGCAAAATCGCAAGAATCCAGCTCGTAAGAATTGCAACTTATCTTTCGTTCTCTCACCATATGCTTCGAAATCGTACAAAATGTTAGTTCAAGTGTACAATACTTTTCAGTAAAATAGGTAGTTCAAGTGTCTCATGTTTTGAAGTGGGGGCTGCATCCCCCAGTATGTATATATACAGGAGTCACCCCCAGGGCAAATATGCTCCAAGATCAGCAAATTGTAGAGAGCCCACAGTGTGCTACGCCTGGTTCTACCACATGCTATATGGCTGTACATAGCTAAGCACACCAACCCAGAAAAATATTGAAATATATGGTGATTTTTTTTATATCACTTTAACAAAAACAGGAGAAGGAAAATACAAAAGAAACTGGACTAATGTTTCCCAGTAATTCTATCACACCTGCGCTGTAAATACATTTCTATGAATGAGTGAGGTAGGAATAATGGTAGCTTAATATATTCTAGATAAAATAATAACTTGTTAAATTTCGTCTCTGAAAATCATAAAAAATGTTTTGTGGAAAGTACAAATGTCAGCTTAATTCATATTGATTTGCATTTTGGGAAAGGGAAATTGGCTGGTTCACACTTGTAATTTATAATATTTAATAAATTTGGATAATAAATAAATTTGCATAATAATAAATTCTTATAACTTGTGAATGTAGAATAAAAATCTACATACACACAGCTTGCACACAAAATTTACAGTACCGTAAACAAAAAACAGAAATCTAAGCCAATAAATTCGTTCACAAATCAGGCAACACAGGAAAGCAATGAAATGATTTGATTAGGGATTTGAATTGTTAATTAAATCTCTGGGTTAAACACAAGTAAAATTATTACCTTAAATAATTCAGATATAGGCTAATAACGTCTTTTTTAGCTCTTCTAATGAATTATGAATTTGTGGCATAATTCCTGAACATACTTATACAAATGCATAAATGTGATGGAATATAACCAATGTTCTCCATTTAAACTGATTCTGGTGGATGTCCGGGGGATACTCAAGGTTTTTTGACTACGGGGATGTGCCATCCAACTCAATCCAAAATTTTAGATTGTGGTAGCAGACCCAATCCAAATTTTTTGAAATTTTAGGGTAGCAATTTTATGAAATATAAGGGTAACAATCCAAAATATTTGAGTATAGCAATCCATTTTTACACAAACTGACTGATACAAACTAAATTCCAAAATTTAACTATGAATATAAACCTAAAATTAATCCAAATTATTTGCTATACGCAATGGGTAGCAATCCAAATTTTTGAATATCTTTATGGTAGCAATCCAAAAAAATTCAGTAAGTATACAATTCAAATCCAAAATTTTCAACTAACTTGAGTACCCCCTGGGGTGGAGGCTTACAGATTTTGCAAAGGAAATAGAGAGCATGGACAGTGTTCCCTTTCAACAAACTGAGATTCTTGGAAAGACATTTTGTCAAACACTTAGCATGCTGGATACTGAACGTGCCCATGTCATTCAGGCCTATCTTGTGGTGTGTTCAGATGATAAAAATTAAATTTAGTCAAATAGGTATTTTATAATAGATGGAAGGTTTACATATTAGAACATGACATGCAATTTTTTAAATATATTCTTTCTTTAACAGATTTTTAAAAAAGCTATTGTGGCAAATTGTGCTGAGCCACAAAATAAATTAATTATAATACAGGGCAAATGACACTAGGTGTGAGCCCTAAATATGTGTAGTTTACATGCTCATAAATAATACAATGTTCACAGGTGTAGAAATGCCTACCACAAAGGCGTGACTTACATGCAGTACATTTGTAATTGCTTTCCACGATGAACCAGCTACAAAATGTTACAAAAGTATGCAAATAGAATTAACATATTAAGTATAGTAATATCTTGAGTTTTCATGGTCTGGTTTTCTGAACATGCCTTTATTCATTCATTTCTAGCGAACAAAAATCACAGACAATGAAGATCTTATGGTGACATCCAAAACAATATGATTAATGTTTGCATCAAGGACCGCCCATCTACTCTGGTGTTACCATGTCAATTTAAGTGCCACCTAGTGTACATACACCTCTCATACACCTTTGTTTTTCAAGAAGCCATTGCCATTATATAGTCCCGAGTCACCAGATAGCTTAAAAGCTAATATTGATTACAGGTTTTTTAGCAACTAAATGGGTCCAGCTTTTGATCTAAATAGTTAAATTGATCCAGTTTTGTGAAACAAATGTACATTAGAAACTTGATTAACGAAAAGTACTTTATTTTTACTAGTATTCAACTGCAAAATAGTAACACGAATAACATATAACAAGAAACAAATCTGTTTGAATACACCAGCACATTGTTAGTGGTGCTTTTAATGCTGTACCAGTCTGTTTTTAAAATACCACCATGCTCCTCATACTATATGCATATGTCCGTCTCCCTGGTATATACCTAGTGTCTTCTTGCAGGTATGGTCTTCAAATAGAATAGAAATTACGGCTAGGAATTAGTGTCTGGGTCAAACGTTAGGAACTGTTACTAAGAATGCATTTAACGTACAACTAAGCAGCGGACACAGGATATACAACGTTGACAGTAAAACTTGCTGAAGATGAGAATGTAAGTAATCTATTGGACATGGTTACACACTGATAGTGGTGCGCACCTAGTCATAATATTGCTAAGAAAAAATCAACTTTTGTTTAGTAGTATAGATATTGGCCAAAACAGATTTATTTTTTTCAGTCTAGATCAATGACTTTGCTCTATAAGCTCCGAAACAGCCAAATTGGGAAAAATATCATGGAGTACGTATTCCCTGGACAATGTAGTCTCCATATCGGAGACTCTACATCTCATGCATATTACACATATATATATATTGAGAAAGTCATCCACCCATTATTCAGCAGTGGATTAATATAATTAAATCCATTCACAGTGCACTCAGTGGGTATAAGCAACAGACAGAAAGTATGTATCAGGGATTTTACTTCGACTTTAAATAAGAGTCAGTCTACTGAAAGTAGAAAGCAAGTTTGGCATACCGCGCCGAAACTTCTGAAAGTTGGCAGAGGCGGGGAATTGTTTAAAGAGGATTCCATACTGGTATTCCAGAGTGACGATTACTGTTTTTTTAGTTTTAAAGCATGAGTTACCTCTAATCACCCTGAGTTTCAGAGCCTATAAACCTCACCTATATCAAAAACTTTCATAATTTATGATTTCTCATCTTAAGTTTTAAACCTTATCATAGCTCCGTTTACAGACTCTAAAACAACTCGACTTTTTTCCCTGCCGTTAATCAATCTGAAAACAATGCCCACCTAAAGTAGCCAATCACAAGGCACGGGTTAAATTTCATTAACCAATGAAATAATTAGCTTCTAAAACGGACTTGTTTACCTTTCTTAAGCATTGCTTCATAGTAACTGATCATCAGCTATGCCCTCCGGATCAAATTTACTTCCGGCTATACGGAGTGAATAGTTATACACACACACATACATACACAAAATTTGTAAGATACATACTACAGGGTTTAAAGAAAGTAATACGAAAAATTGCACAGACTCCTTGGGGTATAGTTACAGCCTTTACTATCATTTATCCTACCTCATACATTTATTTTTATAAAGGTAACTGGCATAGTTTTGTTTTATTAGTTACATACTTAGCAAGTCAAAAATATCTATTAGCTACTAATGATACTTTCATCTGTTGTATATTTACCCAGAATTGCAGCATTTATGGAAAAGATAAAGAGAAAGAAAAAAAACATAGTAGTTTTTCTGCCTACAGCAACAATCGCAATAATGAATATACAACCTGAGTATACATGCCTGAACACTGAGTCAAAATTTAAGCTCCCCTAGCTATTTAATAACAGGCACAGCCGTGACCTTCAAATCTGAGTGGCCGCCTATTTGCCAAAATTGATGCTAAAATGGTGATGTTATCCCAAGGGTGTTTTTAAAAATATTTCCAAAAATTATAGCATTACTGAAAAATAACATGTTTATGCTCAACAGTCTTAATACTGAATCAGAGTCTACCCCCATTAGATATTCTGTAGGATTCTCAGGAAGATATAACAAGTTGCGATGAAGAACCTGAAAGATCTGCAGAGGAACTGGATGTGTTAAATATGTACACTCTGTGGGTCATCCCTCAAGCTTTCTCCAGAAAAGATACTTGGATTATTTTTTTCTCTTTCAAATGCATGCCCATACAACAGATCAAAAATTAAATGAAAGCCAACTTTATACGCACACATAATATATATCAGCATTCTA
>JAOXYB010097493.1:0-21707 GCA_028565635.1 Phoronis ovalis
ATATAATGTGCCGCCCAATAGGCCCCCTTTTTTCAGCACCCGCATTTACAACAGGGTATGTTTTTCACACTTCTCAAAGCCTTATTTGCCACAGGGTATACTTTTTTGTTGGACAAGTACCCCGGGGTTATGTATGCAGGACTAATAATAAGCATTATACATGAAAGGTGATATTTATTACCCTTGTGATCAGTGTTTATGCCTGTTGATCTGATGCTCCTACTCACTGTTGACACATTATGCTAACAGTAACATGAATTTGATATTTTATTTCCTGTAATGCGTGAAAAGGTAGTTTTGTTTCCTGTGATCACTACCCCACAATTCATTGAGCTCCCTCTTTAATTACTGTGATGGACACAGGGTTTGTTCCTGCTTGCATGATGTCAAACTTTGCAATATAATAAACTGCAGAGCAAGAATGTATTCAGCAGAAATGGTTTGTGATGATGGTGAGGATGCTGTTTTTGTTCATACTGTTCCTAACAAATTGAGCTGATTTCATTACAGTTGTAAGTCAGTTTTCAAGTTTAATAAATAATTTAAATAATTGTTTAACTTTATGTTGATTCTATAGCCAGACCTTGTTCAAGTTTTGAAAAGAACTGCAGAAGCTATTACTCAAAGAGAAGGGTTTATTAGGCAGTTGGAAAATATTGGTTCTCGGCAACTTCCATATAAAATGTCAAGGCATGGAGAACGGCACACAAATGGACAGTAAGCACTGTGCTTGACTTATTATTTTAAATTTATGATTATCCTATTTGATACATCAAAAAGTTGTCTTAATAATTATAATTCATTTGAAGTGAACCCAGGTATATTTTGTAACAAAAACTTTTTCAAAAAGGGCCTTTATTAAATCATGTGACCGAATTCAAACTATTTAGTTGCAGTATTTGTGAAGTTAAGGGTGTTAACTTTTAAAAATGTATACTTTTATACGTTTGTCTCTTTATTATAATTGCTAAAACCGTTTTAGGTGAAATATATATATATATATAGATATATACCGCACACCTCTTTATATCTCGAGACCTTACCTACTTTCTGTTATAATCTTATTGACGAGAGTTAAATTACAGTTTCTTGCATCTGTAATTCTGCATTCTATTCCAAGTGATTTTTCTATGAATTTAAAAAATATGTGAAATTCTTAATGTGATAAAGAATTTAAACAAATACTGTTTCTTGAAATTTGTGCCAACAGCCTCTTGTTCCTATTATGAACTAACTTTAGTTATTTTTTATTTTAGTTATGTAATCATGTATTTTGACAGTCCATCAATTCAGATATCAGACCTCAAAGATCATTTAAAACGTGATACAGACATTATTAAACCTAGCATTGTACGGAATGAAGAGGAATCTGAAAGACCTTGTGTTACTGGACCTTGCTTTTGGGGTAATCAACCTAATGAAGTTTATAGAAAAATTAGAAGTTCTGGAACGTTTAAAAAGTTGTAGCACTGAAACTGTCGTGTAGAACTTAGTGTTCTAAGAAACAGCATTCAAGAGCAACAGATTAGGTAATTTGTCAAACTTAGCAAAACTATTCAGAGCTGTTTATACTGCACATACAAACTGCTTAGAAAAAATAGCAACCAAGTGTAGTTGGACGAATGTGCAGTGCAGTGCAGTGGTTGTTATTTTGCCGAATACATCATTTTTCTTTTCGTTTACGAAATTGGACTCTCTTGATGCCAACTACTAATCATGCTGTATTATTATTATGGCAGAACTTTTTGTTTTCATTGGTACATTTCATTTGTTGGTAAGCATGGCTGAATCTATCTTCCAAGAATGTGTCTAAGAGAAATTGCACCAAATTCTTATTCTGTGAAAGCTATAACAGGAAATATTAAATTTCATAAATTTTATTTGAATAAAAGCTTTTTCACTACCAAAACATGGGAATAATCCCTGGAATGTAATCATGAAACATAAACGTGTAAAAATACATTCTCTAAAGCACCAAATAGTACAGTTCATCGCAAAAATCACATCACACAGGATACAATTTATTATTATGTATATCAAAATAAAACTACAATTCTATTAATTATAACATTATAAACACTCAAGAAAAACCGTGACATCATAGTACTATGGTTCACTTAATTTTTAAATTCACTCTAAAAAATTAACTGTCATGGATGACATTAGGAATGCTATTCAGCACAACCAGTGAAATAGCATATTGCTAATTGCTAATAATGGTAACTCAAATTTTTCCAGAACTTTTTTTTATCTACACTTGAACAATAAATAGAAAAATACCACATAAACGCTATTAAAAATATACAGCATAAATATGTTTGCTACATTAGATCTAGATTAAAAGTTTTTGTAACAGTTAGAAGTACAACATACTAGACATCATATTCTACATTAACTAGCAAATGTACAGCTTATATATGGTGTTGAAATACAATATATGGCAAAATCATACAAACAGTAACACCAAAAACAAGGCTTTAATAAATATACAACAGTCAACAATAAACAGTAGTTTCGAGTTTGTAAATGGCAAGATAAAAATATGCTAATAATAGGCAGTGCTCTCTGGAAACCTGCAAATGTACGCACTTAGCATAAACTGATATTGACAATGTTACAGTAATATATGACATGTTGTTTCCCTACCCCACTTCCCCTTCAAAAGACCCTTGTCCTGTAAATTGTAAAGAAATTGCTTCATAAAACTTGCTAAAAAAATTAAAATGCATGACACGGGATAACATCAAAATGTTTGTAATTTTGAAACATTTTGTTCCTGGCCTGGTTATTTTGTTAATATTAGGCTACAAGATTAGCTGCTCCCTCTTGTGGCAAGTCGGCATCTTCTTCAGCAGAAATGCAACCTGAATCCGCACCACTGATTTCTTCATGTTCATCCTTGTGGTTATTGTCATGTTCTTCGGTGTTAAAATCATGGGTCTCTGATTGGTTCTCGTCAGTTAAAATATCCATAGTGTTGTTCATCAGTGGTGAGGATGACAAATAATCTTCAGGTTCCAAATCTGGTGAAGTTTGACCAGAGTTGTCATGGTTTTCACTTTGACAGTCCTCAGTTTTGTCATCGTCTGGTAGCATATAATTGAGATCAGAATTTAGAGGTACACAAGTGCTAGTTTTCCAATGTGTTTTTAAACCACTAGCACTGATGTATTTACGTCCACATGCTTGGCACTCGTATGGACGTTCATTTGTGTGCAATCGCTTGTGAAGTTTCAGGTGTACATACTGAGTAAATTTAGCGGGGCATAACTTACAAGAAAATGGCTTTTCCCCACTATGAAGCCTCATGTGAGTTTTCAGATTACTTGTACTGCTAAATCGCTTTTGACACACATTACACTCATGAGGTTTTTCCCCTGTATGTACCAGATGATGTTTTTGGAGGTGCGCTAACTGAGTGAAACCCTTGTTGCATGTTTGACACACAAATGGTCGTTCCCCTGTATGAGTACGTAAATGAACCTTCAGATTAGATAACTGACCAAAGGACTTGCAACAAACATTACATTCATACTGCATTTTACCATCCTTCTTTCTTAGAGGAAATGGCAAAGATCGGTATCCCCGCCCATCATTTTCTTCTGACTTGTCTGCTGATTGATTAGGTTCACTGGACCTTTTAAGACCAGATGTTTGTGCAGCATATGCTGTATGCATGGCTTGTAAAGCCGAGGGGTACATATGCCAGGCTAGTCCAGGGTATGGATTTAAAGAAAACATGGGATTCATAGCATAAATCGGTGCAATAGCAGGATTCGGGAACAACATAGAACTAGTTGTCATCTGATTCATGAAAGGAGTTATTGGTGTCATTGGAGGCAATTTAGAAGATACATTTTTCTCGTCTTTCTTACTTTCATTTTTCAAATATTCTCGTTTTAGATTTAGTCCTGTTACAGATGCTGATACTGGTACACTATTGTCTTGATATCCAACACTGCTAGCGGAAACTGGAGATGGACATTTTACTTGCGGGGAGGATAATTTGCTAAGTGGAGACAAGGGTTCTGTTTTCACCTGAAAGTTGGTACTACTGAGATCTTGACCACATTCCTTCATTTTCTTCAAAAGTAAATTCTCAATGATGCCTGCACTTGGTCTTTTGACAGGTTTGGGTTTACAGGGATATCTGGTTGTGGGAAATCTGTGGTGTAATTCTGTCATGGAACTATCAAGTTCATGCAAGGAAGGTATACCATCTGCATAAACTGGGCTGGAATTTTCCTTGCTGATCCGTTTATCATCATCTGGTCGTATGATGAGAATGTTTCC
The DNA here is from genome assembly GCA_028565635.1 of Phoronis ovalis. NCBI lineage: Eukaryota > Metazoa > Phoronida > Phoronidae > Phoronis > Phoronis ovalis. The sequence goes on from JAOXYB010097493.1 coordinate 4,294, forward strand.
ATTGGTAATCTTGTTGGATGACTTCATGCTGAAGTCGAGTACAAAATTATTGTCATCACTATCAGCAGCTTTATCGCTGTGTAGCTTGTTGTTAATAGGCAGGCTTGGTGTATTATCTCGTTGATGTCCTAGAAGAAAAATGGATAAAATGATGTTCATGAATACATACATTCGTTTGCTTTCCATATCAGTTTACATATCTTAAAATCTATTTCACGGAATCAAAAAATATATTTACAAAAAAAGCTGCTTGAGTTTGTAACAACATGTTCCACATTATCAGCAAACTATGTCCGTCAAGTCATTCAGCCAGTTTCCTATCTCCAGCAGATGTCGCCAGCTTGCAGTAGAATAGTCAAAACGTTCTGTTTCTAACATTTATCTAATCAGAGCAAAGTAAAAAAGTTGATTTCCCCTACATTTAGTACAGAATTACTGAAATGTATAATTTTCCTTCTAATCAATGGTTCTCCAAAACACTTACTTATTTTCTGCATCATAAGTTCTCCTGATAATGGATAATTCAGTCTCTGGGCAAATTCCTGACAGTACCAGACCAACAATTCAGTATTAGGTGGTATTGACTTGATCGTATAAAAATAAATGCTTAAGTTGATTTGACATGCTATGAGGTTCTGAGACTGGGAACAGTTGGCAGGGTTCACATGGCGCATCCAGTTACTTTTGTTGATATCACATCCATCAATGTAGAAGTACAATTCGCTATCTTTGTAAACCTATAAAAATATGAGATTTTCTTTGAAATATATGGGTGAAGTTCATCAATTTTATGCCACATACTTTTACTTGCCAACAGCTCTTAAAACTAAATAAAAGTCGGACAAGATGCTTTATGCATGAATTAAAGTGAGTTGGGTTTTAGCTAGTACCTTTGACAGGCAGCTTCAATATTATATATGATAACATATATGCTGTCAAAAATTCTTAACATTACATTTTAGTCAGTAACATACAATGATATATCAACAGTTTGTCAGGTTTAATTTTCTTAAAAAATCTTAGTTATATTAGTCCCAGGTTGCATGTATTTAAAATGAACTAAACTAGACTTAATATGAACTAAACTTGATTCAAATTCTAATAAAATTGTGGATGTCACCGGTTTGACTAAAATGGTTTAGAAATTAATTTTAATAGATCATCATATTATTTACATACAATGTGACAAATGAAATATTTAATCCATTTTAGTAATAAAAAAACACTGCATAGTTCTAAACTTTGGGCCATAATTTGTTTTTATGTATGAATCAACTTCTGATTAAATATGTCCAATGTTTATATCCGACTTTAATTTTGGCTTTTAAAGTGTGAATCTTGTCCTTTTGAATAATTCATATGTGCTGTAATTTATTTTGATCTGAAAATGTTTAGTAAATTATTAAACATGTTGGTAAAATACGCATAAATTTCTTGTAAAAATCTATTTTGCTTCATTCTGAATAAAAATGAGACTGTTACCTATGTTGTATCAAATCTCTATAAAATATTTAAAAAAGTCAAATATTGAAATAGTTAATCTTTATATTTGTATTCACCTAATAATCAACACTGCAATTGCTCTGGGTACCGGCACTTTCACTGTCTGGATCTCAGCTGATTAGGTAAGCCAGACGAAACATTATTTGCTCTTTATTTTGTTAAGTAATCATTCGCAAAATAGAAAGTGGCTTTACTATTGTTTCTGGTAACAATGTAGCACCAGACATTTGTATTATTTTAATACCAAATTCCAGCCAAATATGGATTAGCCTTTCAAATTTAGCAAGGATATAAATATAAAATACACAATAAGGTATTGAAATTTGAATGTTATAAAAACTTAAGTATTATGTGACTTTATGCTATTTACCACACAACGCCTTACTTTGTAATAGTAAAAGCTACTAAAAATAATTAATTGCATTCATACTCTAAAAAGAATTCTGATATGCCTTATGATGTTTTTTTTATTTTTTAAATTATACGGACTGAATTTATCTTTGGTTAAAGCACAATTTGCATTCATTATAAAATATCAAACCTGATATGTGTAAAATTTTAAAATAACTTGTTTTGTCAGTCTTATAGTAGTGGTTAATAGTAACATACAATACACCTTTCACTGTTTGGTGCAACTGAATGTGATCTAGCTAATACCTTTTTTTCATTTAAATTTTTCCCTTTCAATGTGAAAAGTGGGTTTATATGAAGCATTGAACAGCTTTTAAATAAAGAAAGTAAAAATAAATGAATAAAAAATTAACCCTGGAAATTATTCTTGTTTGCCACAGGTTAATAGCATAACAAGCTGTTGTTTTTATCATGCTGCCAAAAAAATTTCCTCTGACTGTTTTTTTCCAACCTAGGTAAATTAATGTTTAGTGTAACATGTAGTACCTGTAAACATTTGTAAACATATAGTCCTGTATAAGTTTATACTTTAGAACTGAAAACTCACCCTCCAGAAGTATTTTCGTGTTGCCGTTTTTGGTACAATATCCTTCATGAATATTTCACCTTGAAGTGGACCAAAACGAGTTCCCTTTGGAATGTATTCTTTACTCCAAACACCCAGTACCTAAAATAATAATTGTGCCATTATATTTATTATATTTTTTTCATATTAAATAAATTAATTTTTTGTTATGTTACATTTTGTAGTTTGGCTTTTTGTGGACAAAGCTACATGTTGGTATTATCAATCAACTTAAGGTAGTTTTGAACAATTTTGAACTAGCGTGCAAGAAAATATGCACCAGCTGCCTTGATTGTGTACTCTATACAAGATGGTCCCAGTCCAAGAGACAAAATATGATGTAGGGAATGACAACAAATTGGACCCTTGCTTATTATAGTTTCTCATGCTATATGAATCTGTGGGCTACAAACATCACCATTCATAAAATATAAAATAATTTATTTTATGCATAAATTTGTATTTATTATGTAAAATAAATAACTTGACAAATAACTCTTCCTAAACCCTCTATATGTTTGGAAAATGTAAATATCTTATCAGTAGTATTTTTGCGTTGAATATTCTCAGCCGGGTATCACCTGGTTAATTAGACTTAAAAAGGATCCTAATTCACAAATGTTGGAAATCTTTAATAAAGATAATCTGAGTTTTATTTGATGTTAATATTGTTTTAATACATTCAAGTATATATTGAAAAACTCTATAAACTGTTTAAATAAATGTACAAGGGCAAATAAAAATTCAGTTTTCCAGTTAAATATTTTAACACTTAAAAGTGTCAATATTCAAATTCCTTCAGGATGTATTTAAGCATGCACATTTTTAATAAATGTATAGGTAACAGGTGGCTATATATTTGACTGGGGCATTTAAATTCTACATCTTTTATGGAATTCCTCCAAAAAGTAATAAGCAATAAAATATTCTAGTTACTTTTTACAAAGAAACAAAAATTTGGCATCAATTGTAATGTAAAGTTGATAAATATTGACCTTGTTGAATGACACTTATTACTCAATTCAAAAGTATAAATCAACAGAATTTTTGAATAACTTAGGTAATACATTCATTGACAAAAAATCTGTATTTATGTTTCTATTTATTGCCATAACTCACCTCTTTATCTCTTCTCTAAATAAAATATGATAACTAAAAGTCATTAAATCAATTAAAATACGAAGCGTTTGCTTTAATACATTATTTACTGATAAGAGTAAGCATTTTATGTCTGCCAACTTTGTTTTATTTGTCATAATTTTAATATATAACTAAATTTTTTAAACACTTTCACTATACTCTATGGTGCTAAATGTATTCAAATGTAAAATTGAACTGGCAAGTCAATCAAAATTCTTTAATGTAAGAGCACTAGCACAACAAATGGGGGGTTGCAGTGGCTCGGGCAGTTGGTGCCGGACGGCAAATCGAAAGGTTGCAGGTTCAAATCCCACATGGGTGATTAGTGATTGTATTCTTAAGCAAAACACTACCCTCGTTTGCTTCTCTCCGTCCAGGTGTAAAAATGGGTACCAATGTTTATAACATTGAAAGTAACCTGCGATAGACTAGCATCCTATCCAGGCAGAATACACTCGCTTAATGCTGCTGAAACCGGTATAAGCCCCAGCCTGACGGCCAAATTATGGAACAGACTTTACTTTTACTAGCACAACAAATGCACATGATTTATCTTGACTGATGTAATGTGCTGTTCAAATATGTTCTAAGATAAAAAAAATGAAATGTTATGTAATACTTTAAAACATTTTCCCTAATTCTACTGCTTTTTATGAACATTGAAAGTTTTTTTTTACTCTTTGTACATATGTAAATACATATATACATAATTATACATACACATAATTAGACACACACACAGCTTTAAGGTAAGAATGGTATGTTCCATATTTCCTATACTCACATCACACAGAGTTCTTGATGGCTTGAGCACTAAATTGCTTGGCAATGATGCTTCAGCTCGATTAGTGGTACCACTCGAGGTTGCTGGTTTGTCAGGTACAATGTAAATGCACTTCTTGTCATAGTCTTCTTCAGGAATGCTGTCCACACCATCACCCATAATATCTTGAAAACATAAATACCATGCACTGTTAGTGTCAAACACAGCAATTTATAAAGGAAAAGTGAATGCACAACATTTTTTGCGAAACTGGGAGGCTGGTTTCTAGATTTCTTTACCTACAATCTGAAATATTCCTGGGCAATTTTAATCCAAGACCTATAGAACTGTTGTTTTTGTTATTTTCTATTAAGGAGGCCAATGATACTTTAACATTTAATGGGAATGGAACCAAATTACAAATTGTACTGTCTTAAAACCTAGAGCTGTATAAATTAGTCAGTACAAAATCTCAAGCACAATATATACCTTCCACGATCCATCCACAGTAAATATGTAGTGCAACTTTGAAAACAGCAATGTCAAACCAGACAAAAACATTTTAAATTCTGTTACTGGTATATAAATCATGTTTATTAAGTAATGGGGTGATTGAAAAATCATAAAAACAGAAAAAAATAATTACTAGTAATAAAAAGCATAGTTTAGAATCACCTCCACTGCAAATGTTTTTTTATAATATTTGAGAGTTTTTGAAGTGCAAGATATTATTATTTACTGTTGTTATCAGTTTGATATATTGCAAGGCACATGATATATACACAACAGCATGCTATGGAATTAAATGAGCATTTTGATTATAGTTCCAGTTTTAAGAGTTCTGTAAATATGATCACTGATTTTTGTAACTATATATAGCAGAAGTGAAAACTTTCTGAAGTATACCACCTATATTGAGTGATAAACCAACAAACTGGGGGTAAATTTAGAAAATATTGGATTTTATTAGAATCTAGGATACATAGTAATACTTTTATCTTATAACAGGCATGTGAATCTGTAGCAATTCTTGGAGAATATTTTTTTGTGCAAAATTGAAAGCTTTTTCATAAACTTTATATGTAAGTGAATACTTGAGAATGATTTTTGATTTCATATACCAATGAATTACCTGACAAACAGTTTTTATTATCGTTTGCAATGAAATTCAACCCGGCCTGTAGTATAGTGGTATTTCGTTTGTGATGTCACATTTTATAATGAGGACATTAGTTATGCAGTAAAGGCATTAATTACCGCATTAACTTGTACCACAGAGGGAACATTCAAATTTTAGAATGTGAGTGCTTTGTGATGATATGAATTGATAATGATGTAGATCACAAAGATTCCCACTATGGTTCATGCTAATGTGGTAATGCTTTTGCTGCATAATTACAAAATGTGATGTCACAAATGAAAAACCACTATTCCACAGGGTCGCATTTTGTTGCAAACAATAGTAACGTATAGAACTAAATGAGGATTTTTATTATGATTTCAGTTTTAAGACCTCTGTAAATATTAATTACCACTAATTTGTTGTAACTTTATATAGCAGAAGTGAAAACTTTCTGAAGTACCACCTTATAGCTAAGTGATAAACCAATAAACTGCAGGTAAATTTAGAATATTATATTGAATTTTATTAGAAATCTAGGGTAGTCTACTTAACAATTTTATTTATCTCTTATACCAGGCATAAGCAAAAGGAATCTTGGACAACCATTTTTTTTGCAAAATTTAAAGGTTTTGCTTGAACTTTATACGTAAGAGAATTATATTACATGAAAACGATTTTTGATTTCATATATACCGCTGAGTTTTTTTGGATTTAAACGAGCATTTTGATTATGATTTAGGAGTTCTGTAAATATTGTCACTGATTTGTTTTAACTATACATGTAGCAGATTGAAGTGAAACTGGCATCTTATTATGTAATGATTTAATTCCTTGCCACAGAAGGTGAAGAAACAAAATGATTTGAGCAGAAGTTATTGACGTCAACTGGGATAAAAAATAAACCTTTTCCTATGATACAAAAATATTCTGAACTTTTGAACCAAGGTAAAACTAGGAGTCTTCTTGATAAAATGATTATTCACTGAGTCATTTAACATGTGAGTAGATATATTGTGGGACATTCACATGGACCATCTAGCACTCATTAAACACATGGTTATCTGTATTGTTGATATCCTTGGTTGTTGATCAGGTCTTATTTACTTTCTAGACAACAACGTAATAATATTGTAATATCTAATATGCTATATCACAACAAGTTGTATTTAATCATTTTGTTTTTGATGACAATTAAAGTTATGTTTGTTTTATAAATCATTTTCAGTAGACAATATTAGTAGTTTTTAAATAGAAGTACAACATTCCTTTTTCATTCTAAGATGTCTTTTTAAAACAACACTGTCTGAATCAAACGTAGAAAAATAACAAGAATTTTTACGTTAATTATTGACAGTTCTTACCTGTTGGAAATTCTGATGTATTGATAATACATCTTAAGAAAATAAGTTTTATTCCCATAAAACTCATTAGTTTCAACTTTATTTAATTTTTTTTTCTTACATAAAAAGGATTTTTGGCTGTGTAAATGATAAGTTATATTATTCAATAAATATTACACTCGTTTAATACAAACATTTTTTTTACTACAGAATTGGAAAATAATATCACATAAAAAATGTTTTAGGTTTCAAGAACAATGTCTGCATGTTTGAAAAACAAGCATTCCAACTAAACTTCATGAAATAATTATTTTTGACAAGTATTCAAGCTCAATTGTCTTGTGCTTTATTTGAGACATTTTGCACAGCTAGTAGAAACATGCAAGGAGAAAATCTTGCTTAGTTGAGCCCACAATGCCTAGATCCAATGCCAGGGCGTTACGTTACACATTTCACGAAATTTGGATTGACATTTTTTAAAACAGTGTTTTTGAAACTTTTAATATCTCCGACAGCAATTAAGCAAAACTACAAAAAGGCAATCCCATATACTTGCCCTAAATACAATTTACAATTACTCATAATTGTCAAATTATATACAGATTGCTTGTAAAATTTTGTTAAATTTGGATTCTGGTGAAGTCAAATTACAGTGAAAATTAGAAAATTTATGCAGATTTGTTTCAATAACATACTGAAAATGATGAAAACAATGGTTAAAATATTTATCCTGACCAACTAACTTGGGCAAGTCTATTGATCCTTAACAGATTATGATAAGCATAAAACATGTTTGTTTTACTATCAGATATGGAACCTGGAACTGGGAAACAAATTGCATAACTTGTTTATTACTCTGAAGAACTGAGCAGACAGCATACCTAGGTTATACTATATGCACTCTCACATGTTAAGAACTGATGAGTCACTCAGTACAAAGTTTGGGGCAGACAAGTGGATTGCATGGATTTAACAACCCATACTTTTCTGCATCATTATCTACTGTGGAATATTCTTGACAGGTTTTTAAAAATTTGCTAAACTATTTAAAAAATCTTACCCGGAATTCTGAATTCACCTGTGAAAATTACATTTAGCATTCACTCTTGACAGTGAACCAAAACTATGTACCCATTATTTTATTTTAATATGTTGATAGCAACAAATTCACTATAAAATTATTGAATTACTGGGTCACTAATTAAGTTACGTGAACATATGCAGATGTTACAGTAAGGTATCGAAAAAGTTGGCAGTTTTTGTGATTTTTTAAAATTTAACTTGAAATAATAAAGAAACAAAATTTCTCTAGGAGTAATTATGATTTTAGTTTGTGTGCTTGTAAGTTGTTGTTCGATGACCTGGAATTTCGGAATAATTCAAATATAGTTTAATATTATGTAATCACAAAGTGGGAGTCTTAGTAGGAGTCTTCTGAAGCCATTGTCAATTTATGGAAAAGTTGGCACTTCCTACATTTTGTTTTATGCCTTGTAAATGCTTACTGGCTTAACAAAACATCACATGTTAATCAGTGTATCTTACCTATGCATTTTATCTATAATAACATTAGTATTAAATACTGTTTTAAACTTCAGGTGTCAACCCATTAAGTGCCAACTTTTTTGGTACTGTCAAATTTTACTGTTAACCTGTATCTATGCATACAAGTATATAAGAGATATATGGTATGTCACATCAAGTGCACAGCAATGTCCATTCATAAAATGATAATGGACACTAGATTAGTGACATTAACATGGCAAATATATTTTTTATTTGGCTGTAAAATGTGATTAATAGTCATATATTATGAAACTGAGACTACGATAAAACTAAAAAGCTGTTATCAGTGTTTTGGTTACTTTCAATGTTTGCTATTTGTATAATTTCCCATTTTCTAAGATACCAATGAATGTGGTAGGAAATAGCAAACTATATAGCGATAACACAGAGCCAATCCTTTGTTAGATGAACTTTCCTCAACTTTTCTGAATTTTTGTCTTTTTGGTGTTTTATTACTGTAGCAGTTTTATTGGCCGTCGGAATATAAATCTTGTACCTCGAAGCAAGGAACCCCGAGGGTTTATTTATACCGAATTCTTATTGGATCATATAGCCTGAAAATCTTAAAGTTCTGGGTGCTCAAGAAATTAGTTTGAGATTTTGCAATTGTGAACACATTTTATTTTTCAAGCTATTATTTATTTTTATATAGTTCATATCCTACACAAATCTGCTTGTCAAACTTATTTTCATTTTTATGTTGCTCTAAACTATTTTATTTACTAACAACTTATCAAAACAGATTTATTCCAGGTGCTAAATAAGGATAAGTAAAATTGTTTTAAAATTAATATCATTTTTAAAATAAAGTTGCAAAAATAAAATTAGTTTAAAATACTAAATATAGAAAACTTACCAAATTTGTCAATAACAACTTCACAATGAAAATTGTTTGAGAATTCTTATAGTAGATTCAAAACCTCTTTGTTTCGATGCCTGTTTTCCCAAAGACAAAGAAAAGGTGAGTGAATATAGTTCTCTTACTCCTTATATGATTGAAAATGAAGCCGCAAGCGGTGAGCGCTAAACATATGGTCTTATCACTATGTAAACTGAACTTTGGATTTAGAAAGAACTGCTTTGATTGGTTGACTAATTGTTTTCACTTGTACTGAAACTGATAAACGTGACACGGCAAGTACATCTGTCCGCAGGTTTCGTGTAAAATATCATGTTAGATATCGGTGAAAACTTTGTTAGCAGGCTAATAAAATAAGCATGACTGTTTTTCTTTATACATGATTAAAAGTCATTTTCATCAAAGTTTTATATTTACTTATTTACTTTAGATAGTGGAGAAATAACAAAGCCATATCATTATCTGTTTTCTAAATCTATGAAAGGATTTTGGTTAGTTTCCATAAAGGTGTTGAAAATGTATTAAAAAGATAATTTGATTTGTTGAACTACAGTATATAGAGTGATAAATTAGTCACATATTCATGAATTAAGGCACGTCAAGTCTTATCTACCGTCACTTTTCACCAAGAGATAACCTGTGTTTGCACTCAAACTATAAGATAATTAAGCACGAATGAGGAAAACACCTGTATTGAGACGGTGCAACTTAAAAATCTGGTGCCATATTGGGTGTTAAATTAAGCTTCGGGCAAATGCTAAAATTTCTGCTTATTAAAAAATACGTCAAATGTTGTGGCTATAATAAGAGGACTCTGAGTCTAAATATGAGAAGACTGCTAACAACAAAAAGTTATATAACTTGATTGACACAATTACTGAAGATAATGGAGTCATATATTCAAGAACATGTTGTTCATCCTGTGTCACACGAGATATATGTTTTGCTCATAATTTACATTACCCAGTTTGCATTTGGTTTAGAGTACATTATAGGACAATAAGGAGGCATATAATTATACTTTCTCTAAAGCGGCATTGTGGAAACAATTTTGAAAATTTCCAGTTGAAAAATAATCCATGCTTGATTTAAAAATGCAATATTTGACAGTTCATTTATGTTCACTTTTAAATGAAATTGTCTATGCGCTGAATAAAACAATTCCATATAAATTCTCTTACATTTGTTGAAATGGCAGCCATTTTGATTTACCATGAGAACTTGAAATTTTTAAACATTCATTCAATAAATTTTATAGATGACAGCAGACAACTGCAAGTTCCTAGGCAGAGAAATTTAATATCAATAAAATACCATAAAATGTTGTTTACTGCTGAACCTGGAATAAGTTGTTTTATCTCTATCTTGGAAACCATAAAACTGTGCCAGTTGATAACTTAATTTTCACTTTAATCTTCACCTGTTGCTAAGTGTGTCAAAAGTTGGTCAACAATCATAAATATAATCCAACTATTAACAGTTTAGTTTCAAGGTTTGGAATTGCATTCTGAAAATTTATCTGGGGGGAAAATCATAGTTGCAGGTATAAAAGTATAAAACTTACTTTGGACAAAAAACATATCAATTACTGTTCAAAGTACTGTGTAAATATCTGACAAGCAGCTCTCATTTAGATTTTATAGTAATATGATTCTTATTCAATGTTTATGGAAAGTAAATTCATGCATGTGGAAGTTATTACTTACAGGTACCCTATGTACCAAACATATAATGCCAATATCTGTTGCTTTATGTAGCATATAAATACTTATTTGATATCATACTAATTCTGACTCGGAAAAGTATGTCAAATTAAAATTTTATCAAAACGATATCTAATGCACTATGCTAGCTTTTAGTCTTCTTAAAAGCCCTTTTTTAATATCGTCACTGCATGATGAAGGTCCTGTGAGAATTAAGGGTAAAAGTACTAATTATTGCACTGATAAGCTAGGATATATCCTAGTTATTAAGTAATGATGATGTTTTGACAAAACTAATTATTGAAATATTAGAAAATTAATTACCACTATTTCAAGCTTAAAATGGTCAAATATTAGAAACTAAAGTAAAATTGGAATAGATGAATAAAAATTGTAAAATTTGGTGTTAGTTCAATTACAAATTGCAAGAGCGCGGTGTACCTCTTTTTCATCCATTTCACTACATTTTGCAATCATTTATAAAAATTAATGTTTGGCGGCCTATCTAGTAGGAATTTGAAAAACGTGTAGATGGTGGAAGACAATAATATAAGGGTGTGTATATTTTGACAAACTATTTTCATAGTATTTGCGTTTTTTCTAAAATATTTTATGTACTAGCTATGTATCCTATGATTTTTTGAATTCAATAAATTCAGTAGTGTAAGATAAGAATTATAGCTGAAATTGTGCTCAATAAAAGTTTTAAAAATAAATTAAAGAATTTGACATGAAAAACTTACCAACTTGTTTATAGCAACTTCAAAATTAGAACTGTTTGAGTATTGTTAGAACAGATTGAAAAACCCCTGTTTCAATGCAATGACAAGATATAGTTTTAAAACAGTTTATTTGGTAGTTCATTTACTCTTTAAGTGATTGAAATGAAGCCACAAGTGGTACGGAAGTGCCAAAGCTTATAGATGGTTGGTGAAACAATAGTATGAAATATGTATATTTTTTCAAAAAAAATAAAATATTTTAGATGTCTGAATAAATTCAAGTTATGCTGTAGACCGAAGTTTGAAATTTTTTACACTTTTGATAATGTTTTTATTCAAGCTCAAGAATTCTGTGACTTTATATGTCTCACCTACGGCACGTGATTTTTTGGCCTTAAAGTTGAGGTCAAGGTCAAGGTTCGTCATGGTCATAGACACATGTGTAATATTTGGAAGGGTAGTTGTATCTTGGATGTTATGATGTGTGACATATTTTTTTTGGTAATTAATGATCAATAATAAAAACAAACCAATGATATGATCAAATGATCAAAAATTTGATTAGAGGTGACCGAGCTAATTCATCCTCTAGCTACTCTAATATCACAAAGTTTCACGAAAATCCTGTAAGTAGTGTAAGGGGAGAAGCTAGGCTTATATGACAAAATGAACAACTTATTGTGGCCATTGGAAACAGTCAAAAACATTTCCAGATTATTCATTCTTTAGTATATATATATCCCAATAGTAGGCCAAATTTAATGAACTTCCTGCAAAATAAATGAGGTAGGAGGAGAAGAGAGGGGAGAAGAGGTATAATTATGGCCAAATTGGGTTAATAACGCCATTGGAAAAGTGACGCATATATGTCTTGCATTCTGCTTTGCAGGAGAGACAAAAACTTTTATGCATTTGCAAATATGTTTTTATGATTTCATTGTAATTCTGAAGTATTCCTTAGTTCATAATAATTATGTTTCACGGTTATCAAATTAACTTGGTCAAGTTATCTAAAAGTAAGTTATCTACAATTCGTCATTTTATGGCTCCTTGACTCAATTACTATTTTAAACTGTACATATATGAGATGAATTTGTGCATTATGAACTTTTGATTATTGTTATAACTAATTCATTTTATTATGTTTTTGGTAATCGTATGAGGGGTTACGACCACTTTGCATACATATGAAGGTGTGATTTAGGAGTTTTAAATAGTCCTTTGATCAAGATTCTCTATGATGCAAAGCATGTCAGCATTTTGTATTATAAAATGCTGTTTCATTTTGTCATCAATTTGCTAGTACAATTGATCAATCTCTTCATGAACTGCTAAAGTTTAATAATAGAGATGGTGAGCTAGATTATATTAGGGTGGGTCATCTGGTTTGTAACATACTAGATCGCACCATTTTAAGTCAGGGAGGAATCAAACACAAAATTACAGACCCAAAAACCAAATTAAGATGGTTACATTCAGTAATTAAAGTAAACATATTTTAGTTTGTACTTTGCTGCGAGTGATGATTCCCTTGACTTTTGCATGAATTGTTATTTTCTCACTCTTATCAGTATTAAAGGATGTGAACACCACACACCATTTAAACCTATTACAGGTCTTAAAAGTTAAAGTAAGTGAAAATCCCATGTTTTGCATGTTTTTAGCATTATCTTAAGTCATTCTAAGGACGTTATCTTAGCTTTATCTTACTTTTGAGTATATACGCCTATTACCTGGAACTTTAAAGTAGAGCTCAATTAGTCTATTTCAATATTTGAAAGTTCTTTAGTGCTGATAAGTTTAAAATGCTTTCATAGAGAAATATTTTACTATTTATCAAAGGAAGCCATTTTGGCTAATTAATTAACATATTTCTCTACCTTAATTTACTTACAGGTAAAATAACAGAAATTCCAAAAATTTAAAACAATCTTATAAAATCAAGTGCAATATTTTCAAAACTTGTTTTGAAGGTGTAATTCAAATATAGTTATAAATTGTTTTACTACTCTTTCACACATTAATTTCTGCAAATTACATTAAATTTTATCCCTGACTTTGCATACAACACCTCCAAATGTCACTGATAACTTATCTGTTTACAAATAAACTAAGTTCACACACTACAAACAGTTCTTTTTATTCATTTTTTCTGCAAAAATGCATGCAGTCAAATCTTAAAATATATGTTACACAACAAAAATCGAAGGTACATATAAATTTATAATAGCTAGTGCATGAACCCATTTATATTTCTACAAAAATAAAGAATATTGATGCAATATAATTATCACATTTGTTTAGTAAAATCTATCTTTATTATGAAAGCAGAACGGACAAACACATTGCTGCCAAAATAATCTTTATGCTTCAATGTTTCAAATCCCAAATAGATGGACTTAACAAAAATCCCTAGTAGTTTCAGATTGTTAGATTATTTACATAGTTATGTTTTAGTCACAATGTGGATGGGTAAGATTCCTTGTATATTAGAAAATTAATTATATTTTAAACATTTTGCACCTAAACTAATATTTGGACAGAAGTTAAATTTTTTTTCATGAAATGATATGTTAGCATGTTCCATTAAATCATTCAGTTCAGCCATGTTGGCTGTACAATTACTTTTTAATGAAAACCTAATTAATTTAAATGTTGGGAATAAAAGTGAGCAAGGTGTCACTAACAAGACATAAACCATTCACTTAGATGCATCTAAAAGATTAATTTCCAATACAACAAGGATTATCAAAATTGTTCATTTGTAGGCAGTTATAATCTTTATTACCCATAATACAAAGCGCTGATGATATTGTAACCATATAATAGGAAAATATTTTTTTGCACCCTTAATAAAACCAAAACGTTAGTTACTTTAAATATCTCTTATACTATAACTTCATAGAAGTATTACTACCTAATAAATAAAATGTAAATAATTTTACAATTGTTTACTATACAAATGCATACAACCTTGTTCACTACTGATGTCAGAGCACTTTTGCATTATGGATAATAAAAGTTTATAATGGCAGATTTTAGGCACTAAAACCTGTAACCCGAAATTGATTTAATAATTTCGATAATTCTTGTGGAAATTATTCTTTTAAAAATGCACCTATGTTAGTGACACCTTATTCACTTTAAGTATATAAAATAAAAGCAATCATGATGAGTGAAAACAGTGACTATCTTGATTTTTCTTTTAAAATGGCTTTCTGGCAGCGAGTGTTTAATATTAGACTCAAATACAGCTGAAATACAGAGTTTTGTTCTTTATACTCCAATATTCATAACTATACAAAATTGTAGGAAAATAACAAATAAGCATACAGCCAGTGATTATATATACTTTCTGATTCTAATAAAACTATCTAAGGTATATTAGACTTGGGTCTGACATGAGTTCCTCAAAATTTGTTCAAACACTAATTACCTTTTGTAGGTTTTATGTCTATACTTTGTCTTTGATCAATACTTCTGATTTTCTTTTTCTTTGAAGTTATTAATTTTGTCTTTGATTTACATTTCAGTATTGAGGATTTAATTCCTTTATTAAAAGTTGAAGGTTTCCTTGAAGTTTCATTTACTATGTTCTGTAGTGCTTTTATGGGTAAGTTTTACAAATTTATAATGTCAGTTTACTACGTACCCCAACTACGGAGGAGCACTAAAGTGTATATTACCTACTGGGGACAGAACAGTCCCAATATGATCCTCAGTGCAAACATGATGGGTGACAGTTTCCTCCATCCTGGTATAATTATGGGTAGTTGTTTCATGTTTTGGGTATTTTTTTGATTAGTAGTTAGAGACCAATGCAAACAACCAAAATGGTAAAGCTAACCTTAGACCCTAGTTCTAAATTTAAATATCATTTTAAGCGATTACTCGACAATCGTCCATCAATACACATCAGATCCATCTACTCAGGATATATACATACAGGTTAATAAGATATTTTTTGGTGTAAAAATGGATTTATATTTTAGTGCTACCTATAGGTATAAACATGGTCAGGATTTTTTAGGTCAGGAACAGGTCTCCACCAGACCAATCAAGCCCGCTTCCCCCTGGAACTGTTTATCATTGGCTTACCTGCTTATATCGGCTGGTGTGAAGACATTTTCACTTGCTGTGCACATTATTAAGGTGTTAGATCTGCAATCGAAGCTTTCTGCTTTGTTTACTCATAAATGGATTAATCACAAAAGTTATGCATTTTTAATTTGTATGTTTTCTATGTAGTTAAATATATATACCTACACTTTTTTAAATTTGTGCAATTAATACTTGTGCAAAAATTATTATTCAATAGTGAAATCTGTATATGTGACTAGTATATTTTGTACAAATTAAAATACTATTGCAAATTAAACCATGAAATATACACAAGCACTGTAATAAACACACCTGGCATGTATATTCTGTCACACCAATATAGGACAAGCAATGGTGACCTCTGGTGGTTGTTTCTTTTTTCCAAAGTAAACAAAAACTATGTTACAGGTGCAGCTTAGAAATTATACTGATATTTAATTTGACTTACTTCATCAGAAAAAAGTTAATTCAAGGAATGGTAATAAAACTGAATTTAGCCTGAAGAGTTAAATTAAATAATTGCAACATTTGCCCCAGCTTACTAAGTCCCAGGGGATTATCTTAGTGCAAGGAGCTGTTCGACAGAAATATGCCGCTGGCTTGGGGAACCTTACCGGAGGTCTAGTCACAAATTCATCTGGAATGGTCTAGTTTAATCTACTCTCACAATATCTCATAAAACAAATAACAGTGTTCTGAATTCGTTAAAAAGCGGAACATCCCCCGGGGGTGTTACTCATGTTTTTTTGACTACGGGGATGTGCCGCGGAACCCAATCCAAAATTTTAGCTTGTGGTAGCAAACCCAATCCAAATTTTTTGAAATATAAGGGTAGCAATCCAAATCTTGTGAAATATAAGGGTAGCAATCCCACAAGTTTAAAATATTTGAGTAGCAATCCATTTTTACGCAAACTGACTGATGCAAACCAAATTCAAAAAAAAATGTTATGGATACAAACCTAAATTTTTTGCTGTAAGCAGTGGGTAGCAATCCAAATTTTTGAATTTCTTTACGGTAGCAATCCAAAAAAACATAGTAAGAAGTATACAATCCAAACCCAAAATTTTCAACTGGGCTGCACATCCCGCCAAAAAATACCTTGAGTACCCCCCAGGGTACATCCCCACCCCATAATATAACCAAGCTTTTAGTCAAAATTGAATGTTTCCATCCTGTTCAGAAAGAACTGAAACTTTAGAAATAAAAATAGTATATAATGTGCTTTTCTTTGTATAATATGGTTATTGGGATGAATGCCCGGGGTACTTGACTAACAAGTTGGTAGGGGTGTGCAGCCCAGGGTAAAAACCCCTCACCCTGTGGTAAATAAAGATTACCAAAAATATATCCTGTCGTACATGAAAAATATACCCTGTTGTAAATAACTCTCCCGAAATAGATACCCTGCATAAAATTCACTTGCCAATTATCTACCCTGTGATAAATAAATATGGAAAATATTACGAATCTTAATTTTTCATACCTGTTGTAAATGCGTTAACAAAGAAATATACCCTGTGGTAAACGGATATTTTTTTTGTCTGTAAATGCTCAGGTACCCTGGGCACATTTATGTATAGTACGCCTTTCAACACAAATCACCTCCCTCAAGATA
>JAOXYB010097604.1:0-21695 GCA_028565635.1 Phoronis ovalis
TATATATACACACCTCCTTGAACTAGCATTATTATAGAGCACTCTATTGTGAAGCGCTGTAAGTGGTAAGTGTGAATGGAGCTCATGTCTTCTAATAGTTTGTACAACCTTTTTTTTGATATGTTCTGTTATTTCCCCGATTTAACTTATCCACGCATACATATAACCTTAGGTAGGCTATCCATGCATGTATAGGTGCAAACTCAATGTTTGACACCCATGTTTTACAACTCTTACAACATTGATATCTGAAAACTACAAGATAAGAAGAGAGGCAAGTTTACACAGTGTCTTAAGATTTTTCTAGAAACTTGGTTTTCAGTCAGTGATTCTGTGTGTAGGCAGTAACTTTCAGTCAAAAACTTTGAAGTCTGTAGCATGGTAACTTTGAACTCGGAACACCTTTTAACTTTTATGGCTTAAAAATACAAAAGTTTGTAGAAATAGATATAGCTAATTTATATCCCGCACTGAGGGGACATTTACTAGACATGAGAGGGGACTGTGATATGATGTTGTCAATGATCATAAGTAATTACCTGTATTGAACTGCAGAAAAAATATTTTGTATTACTTTGTAGTGAACACCTTGTGGTTTGATTAACTTTTATGGTTTAAACAAACACAATTCTAGAGAAATAATTACACTTGATTTATAGCCTTCAGCGAGAGGACATTGACTGGTTGTAGAGAGGGAACAGTGATACAACATATCACGATGTCAATTATACTATGATTAAACGATTACCCGTATTTTACTGCTAAATACAAAGTAATTTTGAAAGTATCATCTGCCTGGTATCCTTACAAAGTGGCTCTTTCATATGCTATTCCACAATTTAAGACCTCCTTGAGCTTATCTTCAAGAGCTCATAGATATCAATTTCAAAAGAAATGATAAAACTACAAACTTCTCATAATTGTGTTGCTATGTACTCAAAGAATGATTTTGGCCAGTAAAATTTCTTTGAACAATTTTTAACTAAGATTTTCATTCTTGACAAAGGTTTAAAAGGTTTAAAAACTGCATTTGACTTTGCTTATAAAAAAGAACTGAAGACTTTTTATTTTGCATAGAACTGTATTTTTTTGGAAATGAGGTAATAGAAAAATTCTTAGTTCTTTCACTACATCATACTACAATTTTATGAAGGCTTGTAGTATCATGAGCTGTAAATGTCTAGGAATAACAAATGTTTGCTAACTGTTAACTTTTAATTAGTAGTAAGCAGTTATAAGTAAGCTCCAAAGATCATTTATTTAATTGTTTCATCTTCAATCAAGTACATCATTTTCTGATACCAGCAAGATGCCTTTATTATAGATAGTAAGTTATTCAAAATTTAAAACACTTGACTTATTAGTGCACCAGTAGTATTTGATTTTGCTGTATTGTGGTTTAGCTATTCTATTTCATGTTTTTAGTGGTGTGGGAGCAAACATGCATTAAATATAGGAGGAGTGAAAATGTTAATTGTTTCAAAACTATCAGGAATACCATGTCATTTTGATAACCTGTGATATCTAGAGATAATGATAAATGCAAAAAGAAATATATACAAAGTTCATAAGATGGTTACACAAGCAAAGAACCTGCTCTAGGGGTGACTGTTAAAATGTTTTGAAAGCAGTGGTATTAGTATTTACGGAAGGCTACAGCCTGGCTGTAGGTATAGGAAATGTTTTTAATTTTGGAAGGCTATTATATTGTAACTACAAATCTAACTGACAACTGAGTTAATAAATGGATTATGATATACCCATTGATACAGTATGTGGAACTTAGGAGGTTTAGTAAACATTTGATACAGATATGAATGCTGTATAACTTCCATGAGTGTAGTGATTTGAGAATTTATGACTTGAACAGAAGTTAAAATACAAGCTGGACTGTCAGCAACAAGTAGGGGCTAGGAAAAATATTTTATACTGGAGTGTGTCTGAAGGAAATTACCCTCTCTCTCTCTCTCTATAAAGGATACAAGCTATTGGTTATTGGTTACTAGTAGCCATCGTTTTTTGCTTTTGACATTCCTAGCCAAAAACATGTGACTGGATATGGATTGCAATTTTTCATATTAAATGCAAGATTTAGTGCAAGTAAGGCATGCAATGGAACAGCACATGAAAAAACAGTTTTCTGATTGAAAATTGCACATTTAGGAATTACTATGGAATTTT
Organism: Phoronis ovalis; assembly: GCA_028565635.1. Classification (NCBI taxonomy): domain Eukaryota; kingdom Metazoa; phylum Phoronida; family Phoronidae; genus Phoronis; species Phoronis ovalis. The sequence continues at coordinate 2,182 of JAOXYB010097604.1, forward strand.
CTATACAGGTATAACACTTTAGTTTTATTTCTGCAGTTATTTTGCATATTCTGTGGGAGAGTACAGTTCCATAGGTTCCCTAAGTATGTATTTATTAATTACTGGAGAACTTAAAAAAAAATTGTAAGCTTTTTGCAATAAGCAAAATTTATCTGTGTACATTTGTGTGCCGTAAAACTACAAATGAATGTGTTTTATGACATATCTAAAAGAAATATTAATTATAGAATATAAGCATATAAAGAAGGCCAGGTTGTAGAAAAAGCAGAAAGATGATTGTTAAGAAACTGTGGCAATCGGGAATATGGAATGTATTTCTGTCTTGTAATTCTTTACATTTTTGCTGTATTTAGATCTTACTGGTAGAGGCTTATTGGTTACAAACCTTACTATGATTGAATAAAGCTTTCTGTTTGGTGTAGTGGGTCTATGTATTGCTGTCTAGTGAAGGTCTGCATACATGCTTTAACAGTGTACTGTATTATCCACTAATGGAAGCCAAAGTGACTAAAATGCCTCTTAGATATTCATGCAGTAACTGTGTAGCATTACCAATATTGCACTTGATATCTCAAGATTAGACAAACAATTACAGGTGCTTTGAAATGTTGCTAATGGGTTTTTGTAGGAGCTACCTCAGAAACAATCCCAATTTACATCTAACAAACTCTGACATTCACCTCAAAATTAGTACTTAAAAATCTATGTACTAATGCCACCAGATACCACAGTCATGTAAAATCAATATTACTGGTGGGATATGACGGTAGCTTGCAATTTCCCTGATTCTATCAGAAAATCTCATGATTTCCAGATAAAATTGTAACATTGCCATTCGACAGGAGAGCTCAAGTTGCAACCAGGGAGCAAAAAATATACCCCAGTTATCCTTATGAATGAGACTCACCTAGAAGCATTGTATCCAGAGAATATTAAACATTACTCAGACATTTAAAGATTTTTTTTATTCAATAAAAATTTGAAGTGCATAATTAATTGCACCTACTGAAATGAAAAAAATATTAGATATGTAATACTAAGAATTTGTAGTTGAACAAATCAGTAATCAGAATAACCAAATATAAAAGTGTTCAATGATTTTGGAAATTGTAATAGTTTCTTAATTTTCTGGTGCGTCACCTAATTTTTCGAATACTATCATTGAGTGTTAGTCCTAATTCCAAATTTAACTATAGACTTGCCCAAAATAGACAGCTTGATTAAAAATTGTAATATAAATCATATTTATTTAAAAGAATTTTTTTTGTATGGCACATCATATTTTCAATGTGAATATATATTTTATGAGCTAATTTACATAATTGTAAAATTTCTCTCCTGTTCTCTTATAATGAGAACAATTTTAATTTAATCATGCACTTAAAAATTGTAAGCAATAAATTAAATGTATGTTTGAATCATGCAAGTCTGAATTAACTAGTGAGCAAACACTTGAAATTTCTGTTGGCTACAAAAGCAAAATAATTTACAATTCACAAACTGTGGCAGCACACTCCAACACTGCTGGAACAGCATGTTTGCCAAGTATTTAATAATTATGGGGGATTTATAACAGATTAGTTGGAATTAACTAGTTTGTCCACAAATTCCCTTCTGTTTTTATAAAATTGCAATAGTGTGATTCACTGTATTATCTGGTGAGGAATTTTGAGCTAAGTTAGCACTGTTGTTAATAGTGATATTTTATAATGTGTAACTGTAATCAATCTAAAACTGATTGCTAACTATTTTAAATATTATAACTCTATATTCGTTGTCCAGACAATATACATCATTGGTCATTCACACCCACGATTGGTATATACCTAGATATTTATATTGTACAGGTAACCGGATTTCTAGTGCATTTATTATCTAAGATTGTCACTTCCTGTTTCCAGTTTGTTATATGTTTTATGGTCATAAATGACTTTTTAAACATCCTTGGCTGGTGTAACATTAATGGGGTGTTGTCAGTATCGTAGAATGATATCATCTGGTCATTAATGTCAGGTAGTTAATATTTTGGCAGTTAATTTTTTAGTTTTGTCAGATAAACACTTTTATTAGTTTAACTAAATATTTCTATAAGGTGTTTAGAGAGAAATGCGGGAACAGGCCCATTTCGCTGATTTTAAAATGTACAAGAATCTTCAGGTACAGTATGAAAAAATTGGAATATCCGTATATATATTAAACAAATTGTTGACTTAGTATCATGGAATATTGTTAGTATGACTTGTAATTGAATAATTTTAGAACTCAGCTTTTGCTGTAGTACCAGTCATCTTTATTTTCACATTTTTATATTTTAAAACAATCTCTGACACCCAGCTTGTTAACTCGTTATAGCATATTCCGTATTTGCCTGCACAAAAAGCGCCTTTTTGGTTGCAGACAGTTATTGTTTTGATGATATGATGGAATAACATAGGCATATACTGTCCAACTGACAAAATCATCTTGATCAATGTATGGTGATAGACATTTTCCATGGTGTGATTTTGATATGTTATTTTAAGCTGTGTCAGTGTTTGTATCAAATAGTTTTGAAAGAAATTCATAAGTAAGTATTATTAGTTGTCTTGTGAAGTGTCTTAGGCTGTCAGTAATTAGTAAGTATTATTAGTTGTCTTGTGAAGTGTCTTAGGCTGTCAGTAATTAGTAAATATTATTAGTTGTCTTGTGAAGTGTCTGTCAGTAATTAGATTAAAATACAATAGCATCCGGTTGTTTATAATCTTTGAGATGCCTGACTCATCTTTGTTTTAATTTTATGAGTTGTGAAAAATTGAGTTATAGGATTAATAATTTTATGGATCTTTAACTTGGATTTTAAATGCAGTAACTCATTGTGGTTTTAAACAAACAAGGAGATAGAACATTGTCTAAATAGAAACGTCATGTCATCATACCTTGTTTAGAAACATTTCATCTCAGAAGCCTGGCTTTACTACTGCCTTCTGCTTATGAGTTTATCATTATGTGGAGTAAAAAGAAAGACAGTTTTAATTTGTTGACCCATCTAAAATGTCATAGTAGTAGGATTATTTGGGTAGATAAACATCAGTGTATATTCCATTTGGTCTTGACACTTTGTCAAATGAACAAGTACAAAAATTAAAAATAGTCATTCCTTTTTTTAATGTAAAATATCTTAATTTGTACAATTCTCTTCTTGACAGTTTTTTTTTTAGATATTCACAAATAAAAAATATCATATTCAAGAATGATAAATAGGCTCTAGGATGTTTTCTAAATTACGCCTTACCATCTGTTACCTGGGATTTGTTACTTCCATGTAGAAATATTTTCATGCATAGTTAGAAGTTCATGCAGAATAGATGATTTCATAAACACTCTGAGAGCAATGACTAGTATAGCTGTTTACCTGAAGAAAGTCAAAATAAAACTTTTAATCATATACTTTATTATAAACCATAAAAACTATGTTCTCTTATGAGGTTTATTTAAATCATAAAGGATTTGTATACACATTTTAACTAGACTCCCTTAATTAATGTACTTGTAATTATAATCTACTCCTCTAATTATAAACAAAATCCTTGCTCAGTAGCTTGAAGCTTGAAACACATAGCACTCAAGTAATGGACAGTGTTTTGTTATTATGCTCTGTACAAATGTTATGATGACTTAGTAAAAGTAAAATTTCCAATCATTGGAATACCCGGATTTTCATACACCTTGCCTTTGTTTCAAGAATTTACTTTTTGAAATTCACGCACTTGCACAAAGAAATATATAAACTATTTTTATCTAATACAATGCAAAATGCATGAACCAAAATAATGAAAGTAGTTACAATATACTATTTTTATCATTAAATAAAATAATAGTCAAGTTTCACAGAAAATTTTACTATCTTCAGTTGCTGCTAGTACACATTATTCTTTGGTACATGTGCAGTGCAAACCTTGGCAGGAATTACTTCTGGTAAATGGATATGGTATATTTATACGAATAATGCCCAAGCATGCTTGCCACTACAACTCATGACCTTGGGTAACATGGATAATTTAAAATACCAACAAGGGTATGTTGCATTTCTGTTATCCATCAAGAACCATAGGTCACCAAAAGGGTAGCGTCATGTAATATGAGAAATTGAGAGAATAACAGTTGGTTTTCAAAGGTATTGCTGCACCATTGACTGGAATTGACACTACAGTATAATAGAGTGTTGATTTGTGGTGACATATTTACTTCAGTATGGAGATATTGTTTTCTCAGTTTTGGATGATGGATCATAGCTTTAAGGTACAGTTTATCGCAGTTTCCAAAATTACAGAATAAACTTTACTTCACATACTGAATGGTTTGAGTTGCTCAATGCATAAACTTCAGATGAATGCAGATATATATTGTGTCCAGTAGTGCAATAGCAATATTTATAAGCACGTACATCTGATTTGGTCAATGCATAATTAATCCTTTAGCCAGTAAACAACCAATGAACTCTAATTAACAAACATGTCCATTGATTCTGGATATCAATCAAGTTTTAAGAAGAGGAAACCCAAAATGACTAATTATCATTATAACAATACTGTACTATGAGCATTGTTTTACTGTTACAGTTTCTTGTACATTGAGTTTGTCTTTGAGGTACATAGTGTGATAAAATGTCCTATTAATATGAGGGCTATTTGTTGTTTTGCATTGTTTGTGATTCTTTGCATTATGAGTCAAAAGGTACACATTATCTTTTATTCCATTCATTTAGATATAGCTGGTAACCCAAAAGCATCAGAGAATGTTCTTTATATGGCATGTTTTCTATATTTTCATTGCAATGATTGCCTTTCACATACTGATTTGGATGCTGCACACAATGGCTGCTGGGCCATATTGTTCATATTTCCAGTCAAAGCAAGTTGTAGCCCAGATCTGGTGCTCTTTTTGGTATGCTTCAATTGTGCAAAGACATAACAAGGTTATCTGATATCATATGATTGTCACATCTTATCATAATTCACATGCATTATTCTTTAATTTATCCCTTAAACTTAGATATCAAAAATGATTGGAAAGACACCATCAACATCAAATAGTCACCATATGCATGGCTAAGAGTCAATCTGTGGTCACTGTATTACCAGTTAATCACCCAGCTAATGATTTGTTTTACTAAACTAATTAGACAGTATGTGAAAACAATATACAGCAAGATAAAGCAGGTTTGCAACTGTGCATCAACACCTTGCTGCCAGTTAATCAAAACAGTAATTAGCAAGGATATCTTTCTAAATATTATGAATTAGGACTGATACTTAACAATAAAACAGTGCTGTTGATCTGAGTAGAATGGTAAAATATTTGCTATTAGATCAAAAGAATTCTAGGAAATACACTTTAAGGATCTAAAATAGATACCTTGGTGTTATGGTATAAAAATTGTTTTAAGCAATTCTCTGTCCCAATTGCTGCTGGGATTTCCTGGCATTACTTGCTGCATGGTAAAGCATAGATGTAATTAGTCTAAGTTTAGACCCTTGTTGTATTTTTAAATTCATTTTTGTTAAAAATTGAGTTTAAATCCCTATATAAATTTCTATCCCTATATGATTTGATAATAATATGCACTATTAATTTTAAAACAAATTATTGACTTTTTCTAGGTTATAGTTTATTTAGTACATTTATACAGTATATAGTCTGTATTAGAGACTATAAGATGTAATGTGTACTGTTTCGGGTGTATTTAAGTTGGTGAGGTTAGCACTTGGCTACCACTATGCTGGTTACATTAGCACAAGTTAAAAGTGGGTATTGTGCTTTGCACAGTGTATTTCTTTGTCTTGGTTGTATAAGATGAAGTTTCTGCTGCTTTTTGGTTATTAATGTATATTCATAGGAAATATTCTAACCCCTGTTATCCTTGTTACAGAACTTCTTTTCAAAGAAGGCGACAAAGACTGGGTTGAAGCGAACAAAAAGTAACAGTCGTATTGACAAGATTCTCAAGAAGCAAGGTAGCAGTGAAAATGATGTGTAAGTTTCACTTTCAAATTTCAAAAAAAGTGTATATAGTAACAGTAATTCACCACAATAATTCAATAACAATAATTCACAACTGTTATGTGTGAAGCTTTCAATATCCTTAGCTGTTTGAATACGAACACACACATGTATTGCAGAACTCACAGACTGTAGTGACACCTAGTGTTGTTGCTTTGAAATACAGGTAATCTTCATTGAACAATATTTGATATCATTACATATCTGGTACTAGTATCCAATATTTAGACTGTTGTACTGGTGTGTAACTTTAAGTAGCTATTGAATATGTGTAGTTTTAAATAGTAGTTCAATCTTAGACATGTTTGCTCGCAACTACTGTGCTTAATTCTTTGCTAAATGGTTTTCGGTATAAACAGCTTGTGTAAGAGTAAGTTTGTGCTTAATATAAGACTATTATATTAGTAAGATAAGCTGATAACTCCTTTTTCATACAGTGTGGTACTAAATCTTCAGGCTTCTATACTTCTTCGGAAATATATAGTTTATAGGTTTTTTTAAATCATTTTCATGAAAGTGATAAGACGCTGCTTTGTTAATATTTCTGTAGTGCTGGGTGCATACCTTCATTTTATTCTTAGTTTGATAACTTGTATTACGAGGTCAGTGTTCAAAGACGTAATAATTAGCTATATTGCAGTATTTTTACCTGTTTACGTGCAAGAGAGTAGATATTATGATTATCCAGAGCTCGGTGAAGGAAATAAACTGCTTATTTTTATAGCTTTAATTTCTTTGCTTTACTTTTTCCAGCACTTTAAGTTACAGATCTGGGAATTGATCTTTGACTACAGCTTTTCTTTTCCAAAGGCACATTATTTTCTTAATTTTTATTTTTGTTCACTGTTTTTTGCATGCTTGTTTTATTTGTTTACTTTAGCCATGATCATGGTTTTATGAACAACCTGAAGCGCAGTATCAGTTTAACTCGACTCACTAAAAAGGGTGACAAAGATTCTAATGAGAACATGTAAGTTTTAGCTCTTTCAGCTTTAGCTTTAATGGATCTAAAATGCTCACTTGGTGTCGCCACTATCAACATTGTAACTGCTCGGTTGTAACCTGTCTGCAAATGTTGTCAAAGTTTTCTGTGCATCATAATGATTCTTCCATTATCATTATTTGTTTTTTTTTGTATTAATATTTCTCCTTTATCTTTGTTGGTAATGTTTTAATTTTTCCGTTTTATTTAATTTGCACAAATAACCCACCGTGAGGTTTGTTTGGAGCAGTAATTTGCCTATAATTTAAATCCAAAAATTAACGAGGTGTTGTTATTAATTTTTTTTGCACAGCCGGTTTTCTTAATGTCTTGTATTCCTTGTTTTAATTTTTGTCATATATTAATTTTGTCGCTCTATATTTATATTATACATGACTGACATTTTTGTTGTAACTCTTTTTTGTTTGAATGTTGGTTTTTCTTCTCAACTATAGGCCATGTTCTTGTCATACTCTGAAGAAAAATAATGCCAAATTGTGGTGAGAATAGTCTGCTGCTTAATCGTGTCAGTACCATCTATCAAGCTAAACTTGGGTCCTAGTTAATCAGTTTACAAAAAGTTTGAAAGTCAAATGTGAAATAACTGGCATTTACAGTTACATACACTTTCCAATTTTCTACATCACCACACTCAATTTAATATCATAAATTTCTGTTGGTTAACTACCATTTTGCTATATGGCATGTAACAAGAAGTGATTTTAGATACCTCTACCAACAAAAAAAAAAAAATGGCTCTTGAAAAATTGATGAATAATTTTGATAAAAGATTCAAGCTTGGTACTGATAGGGTGATGGTAATCCTTCCCATACTAACTGTAGTTCTTATTTTCAGCTATTCAACTGTTTGCTGTCTTTTATTAATGTTTCAGTTTCACTATTAATATCCTACAAATAAGTTTCTGTATCCTTACAGTCAGGCTTTTAAACTTTTGTGGAGTTCATAATAATATCAATATCAAAGTTTTAACTGCATGATATCTGATTATCAGGAATAGTCTTTGTATCTAGTATTATAAATGAAATAGTATTTAATACCAGAATTTAAAGAGTGCTGCTAGTTTATTTCTAGCTTTTGTAGTTTATTAGTCCTACCAACTATTCACCTCTATTCACCATTACAACGGAACAGTCAGTTGTACTGACTGAAACTCCCAATTCACGAAAGCCATTATTGAAACAGCAAATACAGTACAGTTTTGCCCCCGACTCAGAATCCTGGATCCACCCATTCATATTTATTTACCAAGAAGAAATTGTCGTATATATCTGTAGTAAAAGTTAAAAAAATTAGTACGATCTGGACCAGAAGTTTAGACATGGACGATAATTATATACGTATATTAAAATAGTGCGCGTGTTCGTACATTTGCGTATTCACCAGGAATACTGACTCCTGGGACAGTATGAAAGACTGTTTTAAAATCCATGATTTTGAACAAACTGTCAGAAATATATTTGTTTTTTTAATTAGTATTAAAGAATTGCTCTTCTCCATGTATGTGTAATGTTCCTCAGTGTTTAGAAAATTAAATCATTTTATTAATTACTTTCAGTATCTCTATGAATCATTGTTGAAGAATTTCATTACAATTCCTTTTGTTTTATTACTTTATTCATTAGATTTGTGTTCTATAATCCCTATTACTATAACATTTATGGTATGTATTGCTGCTGAGTTATATGCTAATTTTCTGTAAGGTTGCTTGTTGAATATTTGAATGATGAGGGCTATATTGCTGGAGATTTTTGCAGTTTAGTTTAAAGCAAAGAATTATATGTACATTTAGAGGAAAATTCACAGAAAAAATGAAAATTTGGTGCACAAGTCCTTTGAAAACTAGATTTCTCTTGTGTTTTCTATAAACTACCTTTATGTATAAAAAGTGAATAGAAAGGCACATTGCCCCAAGAGAATGATTACTGTTTAAAACTAGGCCAACTAGAAAACTTCTTATTTCCTATAGTCTGTTGGTATATGTTTTAAATTATTAATAGAAATATCATGATACAATTGATACATTTTTTTAGGCAATGAATTTGAAAAGGTATCAGTTTACTATACCTGCAAACAAACTTTCTATACTTTATTTAAAATAAACATCAGGGTCAGTGAAGTCAGTATATATATTTATATGTGTGAATAAAGCTTCCACCCTGTTTTGTGTTTTGAAATCTCAATTTTGCTGTTAGAGAAACCAATCTGGTGAATGTTTATCAACACCTGACATCCCCTATCTTGATAAGGTAATGAACTTTCCCTTAACAGACCTTGCATATTGAAAACTAATCAAAGACCAAACAGTGTGGAATTAGTCAGCTACAGAGAAGGCATAGGAAAATCATGGTATGTCTCCTGACTCATGTTTTGAGCATTTTTGTGGCAATTTGCATGAAATTAAGACCTAAACTTGATTGCCTTGTGGATCATTCATTTTATATATGATTTGGGTCATGTCAAGTTCAGAACTTCAGAAGTATTCCAGGAAATGGAAATGTTTTTTGTTGATTTCATTTGTGGAGTTTTACCACCCCTTCAGTGTGTAATATTAGGAAACTCTCTAGCTCTGACTACTGTCATTTGATTGTTGATTTTAAGGATCTGAGACTGCTTTTGTTTTATAATAGATATAAGATGGGCAGAGATCATGTTTTGGTTACTTTGACACTGGTGAAATAGTTATGTCTAGACATTGATTCAAGATAGTAAACTTTCAATTTATTTTCTATAAAATCTTCTGTTGGTATTTCCGGAAATTTTTTTGATTGAAGTTTGCTCATGGCAAAAGCTATCACAGAAATGCCAAGAGCTTCAAAAGATTCTATGGAGAAATGGACCCAGGTGCTTTTGGAATCGTGGTATGTTGATCGATAATTGTGAAAGTATGAAAACAGTTTTCAGTCTTGTAAGAGTTAGAATCCTGTAGAGTAGAACTGTATTTCAAGTTGAAAAGATGTGTAACTAGTTGTAAAAGCAACTTTTACCAGTAAATCATTATAGGCAGCTACAAAATTCAGTGAAGGGTGAATTTCTATTTAAGCATTTACATGTTTAGTTGAATGCACAGGAAACAGGCCTTCAATCCACTTTATAAATCACAGCTGGATATGAACCTTGTATTGTTTTAATTATCTGCTGCATACACAAAAAAACTTAAGTATCCAGTTTATAAATATGCAAATTTTTTTAATTTTGCGAGACCTTTAATAGAAAATAGAAGCAGCAATGTATACATGATTTTTATAACCTATAATTTATCATGGTTTTATTGAAGCTAGGGTTAAAAAAAATTCTTAAACTCGCTATCTCTTTATCTTGACTGAAGAAATCTTTGTTTTGATATGTGATAAATATGTAATTGCATAGTACTTCAGATGTTCCTACTTAATGAAGTGCATTAGATTTGTAAGGAGTCAAGTTCTAAAAATCTTTTACTTCAAATAGGTGTCTTTTTTCAATCTGATTTCTGTTAAAAAGAAAAGTACTGTAGTATAAATTGTAATTGATTGTCAGCTTATGAGTTCTACCATTATTAACATGTATACATCTTACATCTAATACACTTCAAATAACATGAATGTCAATTGTTACAGCTTCTGGTGTTTTTTTTTTTTTATTTCACTACTTGTATTAGCTGAGTGCTGTAGTTTTTACTAAAATAAGTATGTAATAAAACAAGAAAATTGCCACCCCATGAAATAGTTAACTATGACCTAGGTCATGTTTTATTAATTAAAAGTAAATTTACTAAGAACTGTTCTGTTTTTTCCTAATTAATTGTAGTTATTAACAGCAGATAATATGTTGAAAAGTTTTTGGCTATGAAGAAAAGTCGGATGTTTTGGGCAAGTGAATCAAAACCTATAGCAGCTAATTTTGGGAAATTATTTGGGTAGTCAGAGATCACAGGAGGGGCTCCCAGTTTCTAATCTCTATACAATTAAGCAAAATTATTTCAATATAAAATTTTAAAATGCCTCTAGTAGCTGAATTTGACATACAGAATGGCAGTTAAATATTTTAAAGGTGTCAGCAAATAAAACAGTGCAGTCAGATAGGAAACCCATTTGCAAGTGTATATTTGTATTTTTCGGATTTAGCTATATAAAGAGGCTATAATTTCTGATTAAACTATTTGAGTATATTTGTTTTGTGATTGTGTGCCTATATCATGACGTAATCACTATGTATCAAGTTAGTGCATTTTTGCTACCCTACTCACTAGCTGACATGGACACTGCAGCTTAATCCACACGAGACTGGGAATGCTTGTACGGTATAGTCAACAAAGTTTCTCTCACAGTTATTTTTCATTAAAATGCCTCTAGTAGCTGAATTTGACATACAGAATGGCAGTTAAATATTTGTATTTTTCGGATTTAGCTATATAAAGAGGCTATAATTTCTGATTAAACTATTTGAGTATATTTGTTTTGTGATTGTGTGCCTATATCATGACGTAATCACTATGTATCAAGTTAGTGCATTTTTGCTACCCTACTCACTAGCTGACATGGACACTGCAGCTTAATCCACACGAGACTGGGAATGCTTGTACGGTATAGTCAACAAAGTTTCTCTCACAGTTATTTTTCATTTGAGTTCTCCTGGACACTGTATTGTGATGCAGTTGATTTTCATTGATTTTGATTCTTTCATTTTATTATTGTTTTAGAGAGTTTCAGATATCCTAGCATGTACCATGGAGAATGTCTTTACAAGCTGATAGGTACTTTTAACAAACTGACTTGATAAATTTGAGAAGTAAAATCTTTTCTATGAACTAAGGTTACCATATGGGTGCTTGACTCAGAACTTGTTTATCATCTTCAATATGTGGTTTAGTTGTTCTAGACAGATGAGATGCACTAGACAAACTGCTGGTGTTTGTTGTATAAAGAGAGTTTGTTATCTGCTCTGGTTCACTGAAACCTTCCTGGTGTTTGTAATGGACTTTGATAACTTCCATGTTTCTGGCTAGCTGTAAACCAGAGGAAAGTTGGAGAGAAGTGTCATGGAAATAAGTGTTAATATTTACCACAGGCATATTGTTGTACTTTTACCAAAGGCTGATTAGAAGTTAATTGGGTTTATAGAGTATTAATAGATGCAAGTTTACCAAGTTTCATAATCAAAACAAAGTCCAAAAGTTATATAATTAACTGCATAAGGTATGCAAATGTATGTATGGAATGTGGAGTTTATTTATACCAAAAGAATGTGTAAAATTAGTAGAAAAACAAATTTGTCCTTTTGACTATTCACTTTGATCTCAGGAGCATTGCTCCTAATTGCATCTAAAGGTGATATTGATGAAAAGTTAAATTATTTTATCCCAGTGAGGTAAAGGTCATATAGAAGATGTACAGGTTGGATGGTTTTCTCTGCAATATGAAATTTTGATTGGCTATCAAATGATACTCAATAACCTACACATTTGATTTGTTTTAAAGAATGTCTTAAATGGTTAAGAAGCCTTTTACTCTAACTTAATAACTTTGCTATTTTATTGTAACCCTATGGGTTGCCAGGTTTTTAAATAAACATATTATTATTATTATAAATTTTAAAATATTCACTCTTGAGATATTTGGAATTTAGAGACGAAGGTCTACACTTCAGTTGAAATAATTTGCCACAGTTATCAAATTTATAATAGAAAGGGGTGACTGAGGCCTGGGGCAATAAGGTAAACCTAAGTTTGAACTGGTTGTGAACTCTCTTGAAATAGGGAGGTTCTGTTTCATGACAGCAGAAGACAACATTGTAAGGCTTAAAGTTGAGATGAAATTTGATCTATGGCTTCCTGGTTATAACACTGACATGTACAGATAGCCTGATTTACGTGGTTTAAATTCTTCAGAAGTCATTTCACAATTTTATGACATAGACAGACATCAAACTTCATAGAAATGTGTTTAGCCATTTCCTGTAAATATGCTTTTATAACCTGTGCACTTATGACTCTAATTGATGTACAGAAACTGTTTGAAGTATGTTCAAATTTGATAAAATTGCAAGGGTTCAGTAGTTTAGCCATTAGGTGACTCCATGAGCAGCTTCATGTTAGCTGATGATAAGAAACCTGCAGACAATAATTAAGATGACTAGCTATGAAGTGTGGATCTCTTGAATAGTTACTGTTGCTTGATTTCGCAGTAAATTAAAAGCTTCATGTCTGAAAGAAACTGAAAAATTCAATGGTACATTATAATCTTACTATTGACGATTCTTTTCCTTCATAGGAGTATGATCAATACAAGAATACGATCATCCCAGTCGCATGAATCTCTGTTCACAAACCCGTCACGAACTATCGACTTAAGTGGAAACGATATAGAAATTCGACCATTACACAGCAGTATTCTGGGACAGGAACACTGTTTCCAAGTTTTAACAAGCAACGGGAGTAAATTCTATTCTTGCCGATCAGCAGAAGAAAGAGAAAAGTGGATAGAGTGGTATGTTGTTATCTTCTGAAATGAATACCAGTATTCTCTATTTTAGCTTTCAATTAGCGACCATAACTGCTCTTTCATGTAGCTTTTGTAATTGAAAAAACTGTCTTTGTTAAATGGAATGCTTATTTTAATAATATAGAAGTCTTGATGTACACCTGGAGTGTAGGTTTTGTATTTATTAGGCTATTTATGTTGACACTTTTTGTAATAAACTTTGTTGCATAAGGAATATGACCTGAGTTAATGTGTTATTTTCTACTTTCAAGTAATCCATTTCCTTGTAATGATTATATTTAATTACTTGATTGAAAATCACATAGTGCCTTTATATGTACAACATCTAGCTTTTACTGATGCTTTGCTTATTTTAGCCTACGCAAAACTATGCATCCCACACAAGAACAAAGTCGAAGGACGGATAACTCTCTTAAATTATGGATATTAGAAGCTAAACATGTACAACCAAAGAAAAGGTGAGAATGATAATTAATTTCTCATGTTTTCGCAAAAACAATTTCTGTAGAGATTTTCAGCAAATTTTGCAGAATGTCACTTTATTTCCCAAGTAAACACATCCTTCTTGTGGAACTTAAAAAACCCCTAACTTTTTGTACCTCATGTGTTCAAGCTTTAGTGCTGCATTATTGAGACATATTAATGTAATAATTCTTAAACTTGGCCATTTTATTTGTAGGTATTTTTGTGAAATCCATTTGGATAAAACTCTATATGCAAGAACTTCCACAAAGCAGAGAGGTGACATGCTGTTCTGGGGAGAACACTTTGATTTTCAGTAAGTAAAGTTTTCATTACACATTACACTGCTTTAAGTAGCAAATGACATAATTTTGTTCCTTCATTGTAGTCTGTGATTAACTGAACTGAAAGGAAATTAAAGTGTAGTTTTAGATGCCCAAATTCACTACTTTTGACCATAAACTTGTTATCTGACTACCTCTCCCTTTTACTTAATAAATTTAAAGCTGTTCTATTTTACAGCAATTTACCACCAGTTGAGACAATCACGATAAACCTGTATAAAGAAGCTGACAAGAAAAAGAAGAAAGATAAAAATGTCTTATTAGGTTGGTTTGCTTTACAGTATCATATGTGACTTTTAAAAGGGTATATTACTGTTTGTGCTAAACTGGTTATTGTAATGATACTAAGATGTTAAATTATTAGCAACACAAAAGTTACAAAATAGCAAGCAATAGGTAATAAATCATTGTCAGTGTTTCGATGCATTCTTGGATCTTTGCATGACACTAATAAAGCTAGATTTTGAGAAAGATTGCCTGTTGTGTTGGGAAATAGTATTTCTGTTGTGATAGATCAGAAATCTGCTTTAAGAATAAAGTACTGTTTGATTTGTTAACTCTTCCATCCCTTATTATTCTAGGTTACATAAATATATCAGCCAAGGAAATAAACAGCCGACAGTTGGCTGAAAAATGGTATCCAATGAGCACTGGTCTTGTTGGCAAAACTAGCAAGGATAGCAAGATGGAGGTTCCTGTAGTGAGAGTTAAAGCTCGGTACCAGGCTATAGACATCCTTCCTATGGACCATTATAATCCTTTCATACAGGTGAGTTATAAACTTCAAAAGTTTCTGACTATGAACAAAATTACCAACCACAATATTGGTCATGAGCAAGTAAAATGCTTAAAATTACTAACTGCTTCAAAAGACTTAATATTTACTTAACTCCAAATTGTATTTTCATGCACCATACAGTTTAGGTGTCAGATGACGAGGATTTGATTTGAAGATAGCTTGTGTACAAATTT
Source organism: Phoronis ovalis (assembly GCA_028565635.1). Classification (NCBI taxonomy): domain Eukaryota; kingdom Metazoa; phylum Phoronida; family Phoronidae; genus Phoronis; species Phoronis ovalis. The sequence continues at coordinate 17,479 of JAOXYB010097604.1, forward strand.
AAAAAGAGTTCATGCAAAGTTTTCGTAGCTTATCCTGTGAAACAGATGTTATGTGCTGATACATTAACTAGTAAGAATGTATGTTACTTGTAAAATGTCAATCTTAATAGTTCTCCATGTGCTGTGAATTGTTTTTACAGTTTAATCCCTGTTAAAACAGCTCAGAAAAAGTATAAGATGATTTCATTTTCAGTATGTTACAAAAGATTACCAAACATTAGTGAATGCCTTAGAGCCAGTACTTAGTGTAAAAGCCAAAGAAGATCTTGCCACTACTCTTGTCAAAATTTTGCAAAAAGTTGGAGGAGTTAAAGAATTTTTAACAGATGTCGTAATGGCAGAAATTAAACACCAAGGTGAGTGCTGTGTCTGAGAGTTCTAAATTAATAAGGAGTACGTGCGTTATAAAGCTTGAATATTCAGATGTAACTAGCTGGTTCTGTATCCTAGTTTCTGCAATATTTCAGCAAAGAACATTGTGTAAATCACCAAATTAGCAAGTTTCAGACATCAAATGTAATAATATATCTGTGATAAATGTATGTGTAAGCAACTTTTAAATTTTTGTTTTGATTTACCATACTGATTCAAATCTAGAGTCTAATGCCATGTATCCCCCACATAATTATTTGTTTCTAAATTATAACAGAATTATAAATAGTAAAGTTAGTTATTCCAAAAATCAAGTTTTAGGCTGAATAAGAGGTGTGTATTATACATGTTGCATGTGGTGCATTATACTTGAGTAAAAATGTTATTGATAGTTGTTGCAATGCCTAGAAAGTGCAGCAAAGCTCAAATTTTTGTTTCAGACAATGAGAACTTAACCTTTAGGGGAAATTCAGTTGCAACAAAAGCTATGGAGGCCTATATGAAACTGGTAGCTGAAAAAGTAAGTAGTCAGAAGATGTTTTTGTAAAACAGTTGATCAATGCTCTTTTAAAAGCACAAACTCATGCATTTCACTGCTCATTTCGTATGTGCTTTATATAAATATATTGATTTTAAACCATGAGTTATAAAATCTTGAAATGAATAGCCCATACTAACTAACTGCAGAAGTTCAATCTAAATGGGGGTAGAAATAAGATGGAACTAGAAGACATGTCTATGTTGGCAACTATGTTACAAAATGCCTATTTCTCTTTTAGTATTTGCAAGATACATTGGGTGAATTTATCCGAGTGTTGGTAGAATCTCCCGATGAGTGTGAAGTTGATCCGGCAAGAATATCTAATACAGCGTCACTCCAGCGCCATCAGACAAATCTTACAATGTACTGTGAAATGGCATGGGCCAAAATTATCAACTCATTTTGTTATTTTCCTAGGTAAGTTATATTTGAAAAGGCACTTGATACTGGGTAAGATGTACTAAATCTATCAGCTGGCTGAAAACTGGAAAAAATATAGAAAACATACAAAACCCAAAAGTCTACTGCCTTTAGCAGCAATCCTAATAAAAACCCAATGTTTAATGGGATTTGTCTGGTTAACTTATCAGCAAGAGCGTAACGTTACAGCGAGTAATTTTGTTACACCAGTACTTACCTAAAATTTTAATGTCAACTTCTAAAAAGACAGCTGTTTATAAAAAGGTCAGCTTAGTGTTACAGTTTTGTATTCTGTTCTCTTGCTAATTCCTTTAAATTTCTTTTAAAAACATAAGAATAATGAAAACTCATCTATCAATTATATTCATTTACAGAGAACTGTGGGAAGTATTTTCAAACTTCCGTCAGAGCTCTCGTAGTATGGGTCGTGAAGAAATGAGTGACAATGTAATCAGTGCCTGTATATTCCTACGCCTTCTCTGTCCAGCCATTTTGTCTCCTAGTCTGTTTGGAATCACACAAGGTTAGTAGTGTTCCTTGGTATTATAGATTTGTAACTTTTGTAGCTGTAATATTGTAATGCACTAAAGTTCTGTATGGTTATTTACATTTCAATTTAAACACACAGAATATGTTATTGAGAAATGCTTGTATTATCACACCTTATTGTGCATAGGTTTTGATTCATCGTTTTGTTTACAGAGCTACCTGGTGAAAAGGCCTCCAGAAATCTCACTCTAATTGCAAAGACTATACAGAATCTCGCGAACTTTACCAAGTAAGTGTGATGTTATAAAACCTGTAAAAAATCCTGCAGGGTTTATTCTGCAGAACATAAGTGTAAAGTTGTATCTGGCATTTATTTTCCCCTATGTCTTCGCCTTAATGTAGCTAGATATCTTTACAGCCAACAATTGTTGTTATACTCACAATTTGCTAGTTTGTTGACTCGACTTTAGAATTACATGTATACACATTTTTACTGTATCTTTCTTGTGCGGTTTTTAGATTTGGTACAAAGGAGGACTACATGCTATTCATGAACGACTTTGTAGAAAGAGAGTGGGTAACCATGAAAAATTTTCTCAAACAAATTTCGGTAAGTATTCAACCTTGTACTACCAGTCTCTAAATCAAATGGAAGGAATTCTCACTGTATAGATCACATCTGGCTGTAAAGTTAGTTGTATTGAGCTATTCTAATAAAAATTACTGGGGGTCTTGAAAGTAATTTTAATTATGGGATATGGAGGGAATTATATAATGTTTAATAGAAACAGTTTGATTGATTTACAAGTTTATCCTGATACTTGGCAAGGGGATAAAGACTTGGTGAGTAGGGGAAATTTGACCTTCCTTCTGTTGTAAGGTTAAAGGCACAGATTCTATAACAAAAGTAGCAGTGCATGTAATTCAGATTCCTGTATAATATTGATTTAATAATGTAAAACAATGTTAATGGCACATTACTTCCAATAGCTGTAGTTCATGATACTGTGAAAAAGTTTAATGTTCTAAAATTTAAAAGTAGTAGTGAAACAATGGGACTGAAAATTTCAATTTTGAAATGACCATTACACCTTTGTTTGCAATTTGTTTCAGAGTTCAGAATGCAAGGGTGATCTTCTTGAATTTGAAGGGTATATAGATTTAGGTAAAGAACTATCCATCCTCCATTCATTGCTCACAGAAAGTCTTTCAAAAGTAAACAAGGTAAGATTTTATTAATAAATACTACAGGAACTCTATAAGTATATTTGGTTGCTTCAGCATTATATTAATTCAGCTGTTTCTAGAAGCTTCAGGATGGCATTTGTTAGGCAACCTGGCAATAGTCCCTAACATCATTTCCAAACTGCATGGAAATTGCTATGTGATTCATGGGAAGGAAGAAAATAGAGATGCACTACGAAACCAGCTCATAAGAACGATTGAAGCAGGAGTTGAAATAATAACCTCCTCTGCAACAGTCTTAACAGTATACTAATAAATGTAAATGCTTGTGGATGTATCAACTATTTAAATAATTCTATACATTTCTTTTAATTATTTCCAGGATTCCGAAGCCAAACTGTCCCAACTTCAGTCTATTTTGGAAAAGATTGCAGATGCTAAGGAAAATCCTTTAAAACCAACAGCACTTCAACCACCTACTGATATTTCAAACCTACTCAATATAGGAATGTTGGATACAAGTCGATCCCATATGGCTGATAGCCAGGATGTTGTGAAAGATAAAGAATTATATTCTGATGATTCTGCTAGATCCACTTATGCAAACCGAAAACATTTAAATCTTTGTAGTGGAAATAAGCGCACAGCAGTTGATTTGTCAATGACTGATGATTACATGTTGTATGCTGCGTTGGATAGTGCCGGGCCAGGATATGTGCAGTCAGCAAGCATTCGACCGTCTGAACAACAAGTTAACAAAACATGGAACAAAATGGTCAGTGCTGCAGAAGTTGTAAGTGGAGATTATGTTGATTTGATTTCGTTTATGGACGAAGATTCACGTGATTCAATACACAATGATGGATCACAAATTTCAATAGGACAGTTGTCTAATGTTGCCTCATCTGGATATCAAAGTTTTGGATACAGTCAGTCTAGTTCACCCGTAGATTTAGGTGTCCATCAAGATTCTAATCATGACTTGAGACGCAGCCCGGTTGGATTACAAACTATGCAACCGTTGTCTTTCTCCAATCCTATGTTTCAACATCAAGATGCAGCATCAAATAGACAAAGGCGTGGATCAGGTAAATTTGTGTAATTTATCGTGATTAAGAATTTATGTTGCAGTTTCTTGCATACTTCCTAGTATTGTAATATTAGATTGGCTTCAATGTCTTTGTCCTGTGCATGCTTTTTTATTATTAAT
>JAOXYB010097715.1:0-21686 GCA_028565635.1 Phoronis ovalis
TATATATGACAGTCACATGAAGGTTAGGTATACACAAATCTTTTTAAGTATTTTTCATAAAATGCCACAACTTATAGATCCACACATAGCCTATAATAGATTTAAATGCAATGGCCTTGCTGTATTGCAACTGGATAACATGAAAAAATATTTTTTTTACCATTTTAAAACATTAAAGATGCTTCAGACATCACAACACACAATGCAATTGGAACCTGACTCAGACAAAACATCACACGGAATTAACATCTTAAAAACTGTTCAGCTTGTTTTAACACATATTAAACTTGAAGATTATAAAACAAAGCTTTTGTGTTGTTTCCTTGATTTAAGCCTATTTATTGGTTAACAGCTGGAAAATCCTGTATTAAAAAATATTAAAATGGAACAACACCTGCATCCCCAGTTAGTCACTAGGAGGCATTACACTTTGAATCTGGTCTTAATCATCATTCAAGCTAAAGAAGAAGTCAGAGAAGGTGCAAGATGTGTCAGAAATATTACATAAATGTTCAGTGAAAATAGTCAATATTGGTCTCGATCTGGTTAACATGTTCCCAATGTATTTTTTAATCAATTTAAGTTTTATTACCATTTTAACAGTATCATTAATTCGTAGTTGTAAGAGGGGATAGAGTGTATATCACCCACAGGTCACCATTCACCACTTAACAAAATTCACCATTCACCAATTTCTAAACCTCATTCACGTTCACCAGGAAACAGTGCTATACCATCATCACACTTATCAAAAACACTCCCAGTATATCAATTCACAAACTCACAATATGTTTACAAATCCTGAATTCTCCTACTGGCATTTACAAGATGTTTTAGACGAAAAGTATGTTATATTTATTTATTAATTTAAGTATGAGATATTAAAGTTGTGTTTTTTTTAAATTGCTAAAATGCATTCACTCTGCAATCAATGTTTTCACTTTCAGGGACATTTTGTATAAATATGTGTGATTTGAACTTACTTTTGACTTTAAAAAATGATTTTTATCAAAATTTGCTACGAAAAAGTAAAGAATTGCCGGTGATCGAGAATTGCTTTCAAAAACTTACTTTCCAAAGAATAAATAAGGACTCGGACCAGTTAAATGACAATGTTTATTTATTATTTAGTGAAATGCAGGAGACTTTATGCACTGATATGCAAAATGTATGGTTACTGTACATACTGCATGACTCGAGGTCCTATAAGTATAAGTACACACAATTATGAGCTTTTGATTCTACTGTTTTCAATTTGGACAGACTTTTCAACGTCTAAATGCAAAATACCATGAACAATTTTTGTTTGCGCATATGATATATATTTTATTTATTTTTGAAATTGTCACATCTTCACGTTTCACTGTCGGTCATTTGCCGTTCACGTGGAAGAACTCATTAACCATTCACCAACTAATTTCAGCTGCCATCACCTCAACATCGAGAAAAACGGCCCATTCACGACACTGCCTTTTCAGCGTTCTTGCAAAAAGTAACAGTTCCGCTGGTGAATTGTACCAACTTAACTGCGGACCGGGTTTTTACTTTATATGCAAATATAAGCTATCCACTCGGCTATCCGCAATAAACTATCCGTCTGTCTACCGGTTTCATCATATGATTGGAAAAGTGCAGTGCAGTTTAAACCTCTTTGAAAAAAAAATAATTTCGGGGAGTCTGATTGATCGCAGACTTACGAGTACGACACTAAACACCCGTAAAGGCCTTTATAATTATAATACATCAGGTCACAGCACACAGATGACCTATTCAAAGGGTCATTTCCTGGAGATTAATAACATTATTACAGTTTCGCTTACCGATTGATTCCAAGACCAAGGTATATAAATTCAATTGCAAATTGGGTAGATTAGACTACCTCATCCACATGTACCAGACAGCAGTTGTAAATAACAAGAGATCTATTACATGAAAAGGAAAACTCCAACTTCTCAAGTCAGCAAGTACACGCGGGATCATGCTCGTACAGGGGGAAGGGTGCAATTGTCAAATTACATTAATAAAAGTTGTATCATAGAAATATTTTAAATAACACTTTAAAAACTGATTTCAAGACTTTTATGTAATTAAATGGTAAAATCATGGATGATTCAAGTAATTACGATCTAATGGTTGTAACTGCTTACTGCCTTCCACCCCTATTTTGAATCCATATTTGCTTTTCCGAATCGTACGATGCGCCTGGATGATGAGAGTTGCCTGATACGTCACTTACCACAACCGACACCTAGCGTTAAAGTATTTACATTTTATTTCCCAGATTTATTTGCACATACATGTGCCATGCCAGCATTATGGTAGTTATTCACGAGTTATTTACACAATATACAAAATAGATTTTTAAGGTTTTAAAAAGAGTTTCGCAGTTTTGTTCTATTGGGTGGATATAATAAAAGCAGTTTTAACATAAAATGAGAGTTACAAAACTTACTGTTTTGTTTCTTCAGTTTGGGCCGATGGATAGCTGCACAGAGCAGTCAGACACTTTTTCAAAAGGGGGGTGCGTTTATGTTTTTTTTATAGAATTACCGATTTCAGAAAATATCAGTTCAGTAATCGAAAAAGGTCGCCAAAACGTCTCCGTGCTACCAGAAAAAATTAATTGACAAGCAAAAAAGGCCATTTCCACTACTGTTGTAACAATATGCCCAGAATAAGTACAATAGTGCTAATGTAACAAAAAAAATGCTTTCTGTTCCAAAGGGAGAGGTGCACGTGTTTTCTTGTCAGTTCAAAAGGGGGTGCGTTAACATTACATTAATGGTACTCCCATTTCAAAAGGGGATGCATTATCATTAAATATTTTCCTCCCATTTCAAAAGGGGGTGCACCCCCCCCCCCCATCTGACAGGCCTGCTGCAGTAGCTTAACTGTAGCCTAACCGGCATTAAGGCTGCAATGCCACCTAAAAAAAGATCGAAATTCTGCGCAGCAAAATTTTCTGCACACATTCGCATATTTAGTGTTGATAGTAAATCATTTTATAAATATTTTGTAGCACACTACAACCAATGTATTGAAGAACCTCTGATACTTTGTCAATAACAGCTCAAGAAAGATTATCAAAATCCAAAAAAAATAAATGTCAGTTAATCTTATTAATAATAAGTTTCCATATTTAAATGATCACATAAATGTCAAGTGAATAAAGTTAGCCAATTTTTAAAAAATTGAAATTTAAATGTTATTTTTGCATTTCTTATATTTTAAAATAATATACATTTATACAAAAATCAGTTTACAGGTATTTGATCAGGTATACAAAACACAAATAACTTTTTCTTAATAATTCTACAAGCTGACTTTTGGCAATTTTATTATCAAAAGTAACTTTCCTATATGTATATATTTCTTTTATTTAAACATTCTCTATAATGTTGTACAACTTTAACCTGCAGGCCTCAGTTTCATATCCACAGTCTCTCATTTATTTGTACAGATGGATACAGCCATGGTATATACAAGTAAAATGCCTAGATGACACATATTCTATTGAAAAATCAATGTTTCACCATCATTGCATTTTTTTCTATTATACAAATTCTCCACAGTCTTCGATAACAACTTTCTGTGTTGGTTTTCCACCCTTTGTTCCCAATGCATCCATTTTCCTCACTATGTCCATACCATCCACTACCCTGCCAAATACTACATGCTTACCATCCAACCTACAGTAACATATAATACATTGCATAGAATAGAAGCAAATATAAACAAAGAGTTTAAGCGTCCTTTCCTTCACAAGAAATATATGTTTCTGCCTTTGTTGTTGATACAAAACCATTGTTATTTATTCATGATAATTTGAGTGATGTCAGTATTCATTCCAGGAAAAGTTAGTGCACAGAATTTTATAGTTCAAACCTGGGGGGAAAGGGATAGTTCAAGTACATACGGTAGTCTAAAAATTATTTAAAATTAATAATATCCTCAGATGTAGCATATAGTCTGTCTATTTGTTGCATGCAGGGACTGAGAAAAATTTTCAAACTTAGTTTTATAGCATAAATCCAGTGCTTGACTTGAGAAAATCATACAAGGCAAAAAACAAGTGTCTAAACTGTGTGACCTGCTTTTAACCACACATTAGTTTAGTGAATCCAGTTTTGAGGAAGGAATATACATTAGATATCAGGTTTGTAGAGAAAATACTGTAAGTTACTGGTTCAAACATTTCAAGCATATCTCACACTTTTCTTTATCTTTCAGATATTTTATTGAGTACAAAAAGTAAAGCAAACAGTTTGTTTAGCTGGCAAACTTTCAAATAATTGGCTGCATATACCTATCCCCAGGGTCAAAATATTTAGATAAACTAGCAATGAATACAAGCAGTGACATTGTTATCTAGGATAAACAACTAATTTAGATGGCACTTATCAACTGCATTTATCAATATTAACTGTTCCTACTTTAATAGCATTGTAAAAGGTGTCAGCAAAAATAATTATCTATTCTGTTTATATTGTTTACAAATCTACTGAACACAAATAAAAAGTATTCAGGAAATGAGTTAACATACCAATCAGTTTTTTCTGTACACAAAAAGAATTGAGATCCATTTGAGTTTGGTCCTGAATTTGCCATTGATAATATTCCTGCAAGTTAAACAATAGGTCAGATATATTAATTACACACATAATTGACTTAATATTTAAGTATTTAATATCATTATTTTCAACTGATTTGATCGTCATAATTAGTGAACCAAAACATTTTAAAACCATTTATTAAAACACGAGATACAATTTGCATAATGGGCAGACTGCTCAGTCAGGATTATGCTGCAAAAAAACTAACAGAGCTGTTCGACATATACAGTGACAGTCCAAAAAAAATGTCCAATCCCTGAATGGCACAATTATTGTACATAAATTTAACACATCAATGATATGTTACCTTTTAAACTTTATTTATCACAATCATCACAGGGGTGATTATTCTGTTCTGATATATTAGAGCACAACTTTGAAAAGCCTAACAGATGCTGCATTTCACATTTTGCTATCGTAGAATATTTTCTAGATCTGATTTCAAATATCATCCACCAGATATTGATTGAAAGAAAGCATTTGAAGTACACAATATCATATGATTCAATTGAAATGAATCAAATTTTCCTTAAAAAAGCAATTTATTTGTATTATTCTGATTCATAATAAAGGTCATAGGAAAAAATGTATGTGTTAAGTTACATATTTGCAACAGAATAACATCATTTTATTCAAAATGATTCTGTTTTACAATGAACTCCTCTTCATTCCCTGTGTCAATAATGGCAAAATTCAGTCAAACAATTAAAAAGTTCCCTATGCTTTGCATGTACTATTGTCTGAACACAGAGGTGGATCCATGACATTTGAGAGGACGACATTTTTGTAACTTGTAGTTTTCTGCTCTTGCTAAATGTGCACCAACATAAGCAGAATTAAAGTCTTTGTACATACCTGGACCTGTATGCTTAAGAACAAAATTTTCATCGTTGAATTTTTTACCATATATAGATTTGCCACCAGTGCCATTATGATTTGTAAAGTCTCCTCCCTGGCACATCTGTACAGCAAGTTAGGGAATCAGAATTAGTGTAATATTGAATAACTTCACAGGAACAGGAGGTCTTGGAATTATTTAATATCCAAAAAGTGGGAAAATAAGTGGTTAAGCTAACAAGGAGGAAAGGAACAGTGGTCTTGGGAGTTATAATGGAGGAGCAGTATCAACACAAACTTTATATCAGATGTGTAAATTTTGTAATTTTAATGGCTATGTGCACCATTTTAAATTGTGGAGCAACTTTGTAATAGTGCAAAAAAATAACATGAATTTGATACTACTGGCAACGCATGTTAAAACATTGACACTCTCAATTGTCCTACGGTTTGCAATGAGGCAGGATCTTGTGATATCACTAGTTGTTATGCCATAAACAAAGGGCATAGTACAATTTACTAAGGAGTCAAACTAACTGCAAACAGTAGTAACATGCTTACGAGTTTACTCACAGAAGCTGATAAGATAACATTTGGATAAAAATGACAGATTCTTAAAGAATATAACTACAGGTAGCAGTCTTGGATTTCTAATTTACTATGCTAACATTTTTATGACTGAAATGTAATGGTCTTTACACAATATCAAAGCAATATAAAGATAAATTATTCAGACACATCCAATAAATAAATCTCTAACTTTGACGTATTGTCAGCTATTAGGCAACTTCTTCACTAGTGACAAACATTTTCTTGATTTACTGCAACATGATATATTACATTTTATAGTAACTGTTTTATAATGCAGAAACAGGGGACAATAATTTATCAAGTACACAGCAACTGTCGAGTGCGGAAAGGATACAAATTGAGGAATTATTCTGTGAAAGGAGCTGCCTTTATATCCAAATCCTTTTTCATGAGTGCACAAGCACCTGAAATTTTCTGAAATAAAAATTTTAACAAAATGCTGGAGAAAATATATTACCAAGAGTACATAAGCTTGTCACAGAGGCACAAAAATATGTACACTGATTCACAATCTGAAAAGGTTTACAGGTTTCTTAGTGCGCTTCTGTTATTATAGAGGACAATAATTACCAAAATAACACAATAAATGTAAAATAAACATTGCAATTTGACAATAATAAAATGTTCTAATGCATAGCTTGGAAAAAGCTGGCAATTTCCAAATTAAAATTTTTAAAAGCAAGCAGTTCCTGAAGCATAAATAAATATCAAAGATAAGATGACAAGGCCACTGTTAGATTTCATGAGTTTCAAACTTGTCTAATTGAAGGCAATACAATAGTTATACTTCGAACTTTGCTCTGACCCCTACCGACACATGGTCACTGGCAGGAAATCAACAGTGCTTGAAAGGTCAGTAACATTCAACACAAATGATAAAATGTCCTCGAACATTACTGTAACTTATGCACGAGTTTATATGTTCTATTATATGTTCTGTTATATTAGACCAATTTGCAAAAAAAAAAGTTATTTGACACCAACTGTCTTGTATTACAGGAAGTATTGAATTGCAATAGACTGAACCCTTTATACAGGTAAAGGATGCGGGTGTCAGGAACGCCTCGGTACATCATATCTCATTAGCATCTGTATTAAGGACAAACTAGCACCTAGTTTCACATTTGTGGTTTGGCAATAGTTCAGAAACAGATTTTAGACAATTGTGTATCTGGGGTCAAACAGCAATTAAAAATATACCAAACAACTAGAAACTTTAAGATGTGTTGCGCTACATCAGTTTCTTCACAAGCTATTTTATACATATGCTAGGGCCAACAATTATTTTCAGGTCAGCTCCAATTGTGTATAGAAATGTTAACAATTTTTTCATGGTTTTAACCTGCACAGGTACATGATATTCGTGGAGAACACTTTCAGCAGCAATGGTTCATAAAAACATTATAGACAGTGGTATACAAGGAAATAAGTTCATATTACAAACACTGCTTCTGATCAAATTATAATTATCTACGAAACATAAAACTGCATCGTCTGGCATTGAAGATAATAAGAAACGTGTAAAACTGCATTGCCTGGCACTGACTTTTGTAACTAAAGGGCATATTTTCACATGTCTAACTTTGACAAACTTTTTTTGCATTATGGCACAATATGTAGGGTGAGAAAAAATTCTAATATTCCCAGCATATATTTTAAGTAGATGAGTCCTTCAAAATACTGCTTCACTCACTAGATGTCACTAGGTACTAGTCCATTTTTGTATTTAGTAAGACAAATCTCTTACTGTACAGTATAGTGAGACAATCTTATTTCTAGTACCCAGTATATGATTATAGGCTATTTTATGAAAGACTCTCATTACTTCACCAAACAGAGATCTTAAAATGGCATTACCTGCTGTCTGAGGAACAACATCAGACCGTAGTTCCATAGATATACGGCCAACAGATTTATTGCCAATTTTTAAATCCATGTAAACTTGTGGATTGCCTTTTCGTCGTTTTGGAGCTGACTGTTCCTAAAATATTATTTGACACATCTTAATATATTTTTTCTAATGTTATAACACCGAGTACATTTTAGACTGCTCATATTTAAATAATTAAACCAATATATTTATGCAAAACACAGGTGTTTTATTGGTTCAAAAAATCATGCCTACCTCATCTGTTTCTAGCAATCTTTTGTTAAGAAGCTCGGGATCTTCCACCTTTTGTTTTTCTTCTTCAAGAGTTTCTCCAGCATGTTGTTGTAACCAAGTATCCTCGGCCCATACTGGAACAAATGGAACATTACACTGAAATTTATTGTTACCAATCGCGCTTGCCTAAAAGCTGCAAGTCTATTAATTTAGAATCACACTGATTATCATCTACTAACTGCATTTAAACAATATCATAAGATACTGCAAACAGCATAAAATGCTTTAGGGTGTCACAGCGGTGTGTACAATCGACAGTCACTTTCTTCATGATACACAAACACCAGTTTAGTCTACAATGCACAAGCATCGTTAAGCATAACCCTGAAATGAGATTAATGAAACCTTCTTTTATATAGTCAAAATTAGTATTATTATTTTATACAAAATCTCTATAGAACAAATCGATATGAACTCAGCTGATTGTCCATCAACATCCTTAGGCATAGTCAGAATTACGACCGACCTACATCCGTGATGTACAGGCTTTAAAAGAACTTTTTATTGCATGCTGTTTTCAGTATCTTATTATATTGTTTAAATGCATTAACTTAGTGTTACTAAGTGTTTGTTTTGTTCTGTACATGATCACCATGACAATGGTATTAGTTGCAATAAATTTCTTCTATAACAATAAAGGAAAACCAATGCCCAAATTTCGTTTTTTTGACTTGTCGTAAATTTTCAAAATTGTATTTGAGATTCTATAATAATAGTTACAAAATTATAAAATATATTAATATTTATTTTTAAGGAGTTAGTCGAAGTTTATGGTTTTAAGTATCTGGTTGATATTGAGAGCTGGAAGGACTAGCATTTTTATGTTATTTACTTACAATTACGTCAATTCAAATTTTTTACCTGCTCTTGTAGAACCTTCTTTAAGCTTCTGAGGTTTTGCAAGATTCACTTTAATTGTACGACCAAACAATTCAGAGTCATTCTGCAAAAAGAAGTTATTAGTGTATTAACTAGTAAGCATGCTACTGAAGAAAAATTCTTCTTTTACACCATACACACACCTGTTTAGTAGAAAATATTTATTGAAATCATTTCAGAAACTATAAAGAATCTACACACAGTTATACAAAAAAGACTTATTTTTTAATGTTTTTTTTCACTTTGAATGAATTGTTTTATAGGGGTTTTGAATGTTTTTCCCTTCATACCACAGGCAAGTTTGGTTTATTCCATTGTGGCATTATATCTGTAATTATCTGATTCAAGAAATGTCTGATTTTTGTTTGTATTTTTATTATACAAGTCAAGATAACAAAAATACTTATATTGGCTGTTTTACTTGTATTAGTAGTTTTTTAAAGGTTCGGAACAAACACTTTAATAATACTCGAGAATAAATACTTTACATAGCACACAAAACACAAATAGTTCTGTAGACTCCATTTCTTTCCCATATGGAGCTATCAAATTTGAATATAATCAAAATGTAACAGCCACTGCAGAAATGCTGAGCCTTCTTTGCTAAATACGATGTCACCTATTACCACTGCTACATTACAACAGTTAATGTTCCTGTGCTCTGTTTATAATGACATACCCTTTACATGGCTTAAGCAAGGGGTTGACATTTGCTGCCATCCTACACAGTATATTTTGAGAGAGTTTCTCACTGACAAAAACACACAATCATGCTTACCATATTATCAATAGCAGCTGCTGCATCTTCAGCAAATTCAAATTCAACAAAGGCAAATCCTCTGTGTTTTTCTGGAATCATACCAGAATAACATAAATTATGATAATTAAAATACAGCAGTTAAGTTCAAAATAGATGCAATTTAAGTCCTTTCTAAAGTTAGCAGACTTTTAAAGCAGTGAGCTCAAAGGTGTTGCCTTTATAATATTCATTTATTCACAAGATATATTTTGTAAAATAACTGGACATAAAACATTCATGTGTGTCACTACAACAGGAAGAAAATTAACGTATACGCAAAATCTTAAATAACATGAAACTCCAAGCACTCATTTTACCTGTTTCATAGTCGAGTGGGATATTTATGTCCGTGACATCACCAAATGGAATAAAAGCTGCATGAAGTATTTTTTCTTCAACTTCTTCTGCCAACCCGCCTATAAAATAATTGAAAAGAAGTGTCTACTGAAGTTGGCAGTGAGAAAAATGACCTGATTAATATAATAGACTTTTTCTTTATTTAATTGAAACTTGTCTACAAGTAAAAATACAAATCTGTTAACAACAATATAGCTTTGCTTTGGATCACACATGGTAAAAAAATAAAGAAAATTAAAAATCAGATGTTCTCTAACAGCCCAGATGCATGACTTCAGTATATAGATAGTTATGACATGCCATATATATGGCCATGTTGTTTTGCTTTCAAACTTTAGCCAAAGCTTTAACACTGGAAACTTTCATTTGATTAGAAAGTCAAAGATCTATGGCAATTTCACAAAAAGGAATGTTCCTAAACTGTTGATAAAAAAAACACCCTGAAACCGTAGGCCCTAAGCTGCTATAGTACGGTGAGGTTTTCAAGACCATGTTACAGATTTTATTTTTCTTTATTGTTTCACCCTGGTTGATCCAAAGCAAAGTATTGTTTAGATTCTCAAAAGTGATTCTTCTTCATATGAAGTCCTAATCATAGGTCCAATATCGGATGTATTGGTCTTAACACTTTCCTAGTATAAATATATTGTCTTTCGAAATTAACAAATTCACCTGTATGATGGAAAATGTTCATATGTAACAGCAATACTCCGATGGTCTTAGTTTATTATCATCAGTTGAAAAGAGACTGAGTATATTTAAAATCTTTCATGTGTCACAACATTTGTTAATAATTTTATAGCAAATTTAAAAGTCGTCTAGATTGATTTTCATTGATGTTTTTACCATGTATCTTGTTTACAAGTGTACATTTATACATTTTCCACTTGCTACTAACAAACTAAGGACTGTTGGAGTATTGCTGAAAAAAAATTTCATCTTAAGGCGTCAGATATGGGCTGATTATTATGATTTACTTAAATATGTATCCATTATTATTAACACTAGAAACTAGCCGTAACACCGTGGTGCATGTCTTTTTTGACTTAAGGCATTGCATGTTTAAAAGATGACACATCATTTAATAGCATCGTAGTCCATGACGTTAACCTAGAAACACTACTCTGAGAGTCACTACATAACCTGACAGAGATCGACTGGTGGGTGTGTGCGACTGTTTAGACATATTCCTTGGAGCTCTCAAAATTTCTGAACATTCTTACCAAATTTACAAGTTAAACTACTTCAAATGTACCATTAGTTTGGAAGTCTGAACTACAGTATCACCAACCAAAATAGAAGACATTGGACTAGCATTTTTTCAGATTTAGCGATTAATTTCTTATGATGATTAGGGAAGATTGAGACCACCTGGCAAGTGCATGGTGGGAAATGTACAACCAAGGAAAAGGAATAGAAGCCAAGTCAGACATCATATCAAGTAAAGTCCTAATCTATAATCTTTTTCAGTAGCTTTCTAGTATTCTCAAATTGATCCTTAGTGGTGTGTGCTTCCATCCTTGTTAAGACTAGGTAGAGAAGATCTAACCATTTATACTTAAAATTATCTTTAATATCACCTAGGATAAATGAAATAAAATTAGTTTATATACACCACCCCCAGCCATACAATTGTACACCACAGCAGCAGTTATGGCTCGATACCAAGAATTGGATTCTTAATATTTATGGCAGCAATTATAATGTCAGTAAACTGCACAAGATATAACCACTATATAATGACAAAAAAATATAAAAGTCCACACATACTATCATACCCATATTTGTATTCAATTCTAATTATAATGGCCAATGACACTGAGACTAACCCAGGACCAGTAGTACAGAGAGATAACTAGTCCGAATTAGTTCATACATCACTGTCCAGATACTCCCTGATTATCCAACTTCAACTTCTCCCTTCACCATTTGAAACTCCTGAGTTCAGTTTTTACCATGCAGTAAGCTTGTTTTACCCCTGGGCCTCACTCACCAACCCACTTTTTTGGTAAGTACCCCATCCCTCTGGGGGACTGCCAGTGCAGGAGTTGCAAATAGCCACAAAAGTAGTGGGAGTTGAAGTTGGATAATCAGAGAGTATCTGGACGCTGATATATGAACTCATTCAGTAGGAATTACATAGATTCCAAGTTGAGCACTTTCACTGTAATTGGCTATGTAAGTTTCCATGACTGTTCGCACAGCTCACAATTCAGATTATCAAGAGCTAGTGCAGGAACCAGGACTAGAACCCTTGCGGAACTTATAACAATAATGTTAATGACTCACACATGGTTATCTGTTGTGATAACTGTGATAAATCGTTTCAAAAAGATTGCATGAATATCTCAGATGACAAATTTGAATACTTAGAAAACAGTAAGTATCCTGCATGCCATATGCCCGACCTGTGTCAAATTACACAACTACATTATTAGACTCAACTCTTATAGATCTTGACTACAATCCCTTTGACATTAAAAAAATTAGCGACCAAGACCCTAGCCCTGGTCCACCAAACAACGCAAAAATGATGCAAAACAACCCAAGAAGAGAGGGAATACAGCTATTTTGAAGAAGGGGAGGGGGAACGACGCGAGACACATCAACGTAACGTACAATATCTAATTCGTACAACTCAAATGCATAATAAAAAGACGTAGAAAATGTTCTTTATGAATCAGATTATGTATTGGCCATAACTGTTCAGTTTTAAACATATTTCACTGCGCACAATTCTATAAAAACAAATATACTTACCGACGTACACGATGCGCTTGTTGGTCGACGCCATCTTGAACAACTGATATCTGAAGATTAAAAAAATATTGCAAACCAATCAGTAAGAATTCTGTAACTCATAACTAATAGTAGATATACCAAGCGTGTTCAAAGCATGTGTGTTACAATTACTTAATGCATATTATTTATGTTTTTCTATTTTCGATTTCAAAGAGTGGCTATACATTAGGTTTACTATTTGGATCCCGCGCGTTTTGACTTTTGCATTGGTCTCATCAGGTATTTCTTTTATTTTATTTCTTATATGATGTATGCGTAGATTGCGTATGTTTTCGTAGTTCAGTAATAAGTTTGCATCGTTTATACGTGTCTCATTGTTCAGTTTCTCTGAGAATGGGTTGAAAATGGAACAATTTAAGTTTCTTCCTTCGCTTCATTAGTTCATACTCATAGTTCATACTGTTTTTTAATAGATTTTTACTCCCTTACCGTAGGCTTAGGCCTTAGTACTCCTGGGCAGGGCGACAAACATATAGCCGTTCAATGCCCCCTATAGATATAATAGGGGCATGATGTAGCCAGGACTAAGTTAGACTGATACTAGAGCCAATAGCGGGTTCTTCGACGAAATACTAATATAGTATGTATACCCCAAGTTCCAATACCAAACCAAGGATTATACTTGATATATCCGCACTGTAACAGTATGAGGGGATAATAAGTTTATTAGCCCAAGCTAAACAGCCCTTTAGCAAAGAATAATACAGTACAAATCCAGTACAAACAAAGCACCAAGGTAATAAGGAACTAACAATTACATCAGTTTGTTTATTAAATTACATAGAACAGTATCTCTGTATTTAAATGCCTTATAAACAAAGCAGCCACATTGTCAAGGTTGTTCAATGTTATTAAGCAAGTTCACAAACTTTTCCATAACCCCAAACTGACCAACAGGAATAGAGGATATGCATTTTTGTCTCAAATCGTTAAGGCAATTACCGTATATAACAATATATGTTTTTCGTCACCTATATCAGTTTTACACAGAGAGCAGATCCTTCCTATTTGTTTGAATCACCCTCTGTTTGTTCAAACGTCCTGTTTCTACTTCTACAGAGTGGAAACCCATCCGGAATTGTGACAGAGAATATCTATGTTGTGGGATAGAATTTTTGTCTAAATAGTCTTCAAAACCAAATGATAACTTAACATGAGTGTACAGTCTGGCTTTACTAGAGCTGTTCAATTTGAGCATCCGAGATGTCTGACCTATCTGAACCATTTGCAGCTGGCATCAACCTTCTGAGGAGTACTCAAAATGTGTGGCTCTTTATCAGCAACCTTGGAATCATTAAAACTTTTTCTCTCATACATCTCCCATTCTTTGATAAGTTTTTATAACTACTGTCTTCCAACAGTTTCTCGTTTTCATAATTTGGTTTATTAGCAACTTTTACCTAATGTGTCTTCAAGATTTATAATCCTTTGTTTTAGAATAGCATTTTCTTGAGTAGCATCTATATAATAGTATTGATGCCTCATAAGATAAATCAACAAATTCTTCATCAGTGTCACTGTCTGAAGTTGATAATAAACTATCACTTGATGATGATGAGTTATAACAGAATTCAAGTTGTACTGTTCATTTTAAAGTTCTGCTTGATTGTCTCTGCGACAGTGGCGTAGATGAAATCTGTGATTGTTGTAACTCACCTCTACCTCGTCACACAGGTTGTCCCCGATATTCCATTTGCAATACAGTTGCTTTTCTTATGACAGTTTTCACAGTACCCCATAGTGATATTTAGAATAACTTACTGCGTTTAAGGCTAGCAAACCATGGGCGTCGCCATCTTGTATCACAGGTGTCGCCATTTTGACCTACTTATTGGATGTGTATGGCACCAAAGTTGAGAACAAAGACGTAATGACTTTCTTGCAATTCCTCTTTTCTTTTAAATGTAAGTTGAAAGAAACTTATTTCTCATAAATATTTATTTAGTCCTGATGTTCATGGTTTCTGGATTTTCGCATAAAATCTACAAATGTTGAACAAAGAAGTCAGACGTGTTGCTTTGTCTGTCAGCTGAACATGTCCAGCAAAATCGAATACCAAAATTGATGATAAATGCTTAATTGATTCGTATGAAACTCGATCCTCAGGCTCTTCAATGCACAAGGAATAACTAAACTTTTGATTGTTGACAACCTGGACTCGGTGGAGTCGCATTTTGCCCATTTCTTCTGTGAGATGTGCACTTATTTGTTGGTCCCATAGCTTTAAATCGAAATTCATAACCCTTTCAGATTGGATTCAGTTTACCAGACATTCGACAACTGGATCACTTACTGGACATTAGCTTTATACCAAAACGGTCGTTAAAACAACCCCTTTTTCATACAAACTTGCTCAAAATGAGTGAAAAGTATACCTTTATGGCGGAGCATCCCCAACTGCCTTGTGTATGGGGTGTACACCCTTTGCCTCATTCACATACATGTTGCAACCCATATTTGTACCTGGCAGGGTTAAATTGTGTCACATAGCTTGACAGGGGTGGTGCACATAGCTTGGGTAGTGGGAGCATACTTCGGGGCAAACACTTTCCATGCCTCCCCCTAAATCCACTACTAGTATCAAATATCCGTCATGTTAAGGTGGCGTATGGGTAGTTGTAAAAAATGGCTACCCACAATACACCTCCAAAATAGCAGTAGCAAGCATGATTCACCAGTAATTCCACATACCATAATCTAGTGACAATAGGTAGTGGAATATATTTATGTATGTACCATATTTTCTCAAATAATCGATTATTTAAAAAAATGCTTTTAGGGGGCGATTAATAGAGAGGGAGTGATTATTAACTTCTTTATACTCCGGCATGAATATTTAAGATGTTTTAATTTTATTGTTTGTGATACATAAGGCAGTTTATCAAACAAATTCGGTAATTTAAGCGAAATTCTATGTGTAGTGCATTTTTTTTTTGAAAAGAAAAACTTCCAAACCTTAAACAAACAGTATGTTTATATTGTTGGTCACATATCTAGAGAAATTTGTGCAGTAATAAACCTTGCCCAACGTGGAAACACAATTATTGTGAAAGTCATCGGCAAGAAGCAGAAAATCAGCTCCTGTCGTACTCGGTATGGAAATTCTACTGAAAATATTATTGGAGATGATCCAAAGTTTGTCTTGCGAGCCAAAACACTTAGAAAAAGATTATTTTGGGAAATATTACTAATAAATACACATCCAAAAAAGAGCTAATCAACTATACATAATAAGGAATTAAAATGTGATTATCTTGCACTAATTTAAATGGGTCTTCAACTAAAATTGTTGCCCGGGGCAATTATTAGAGAGGGGGTGATTATTGATTTATTTAGTCACCATAGGGGGCGATTATTAGAGAATTTTGCATAAACAACGCTTGAATTGAAATATAAGACATAATTTTGAAAAATAAATATGATTGCACTTACATTTAGTTGTCTTAACCAAGTTATATCAAATCCTTAATTTCTACTAACCCTGGTTTCATGAATTTTTCATAATAAAAGTGGGCTGGACATACAGGTAAAAATGCATCCAACAGTGCTCTCTTAACTACCTGTAGGCCACTTTTATATTTGCTATCCATTTTTGCACAGAAGTTGGCTACAATTTATATCAAGAATGTCAAAACGCAACCAGAGTTCCATTTCCTGTGAGCCTGCTGGTAAAAGACCACGTGGACTGGGCGATGATGAAGATGATGAGGTCATCGTAGAAGAACCAGTGAATGTTATAGATTTGAACAGTTCACAGAGTCGAGACATACAACCAATAGCTACTAAGGTAGAGATTCAAACATGAAAAGTAGAAATATTTCTAAATATTACAGAGTGTAATGCAAATTCTATCTATAATGCACTGCCATATTCGGCATTGTTCAGCATTCAATTGATTGAACTTATTCTGTCCTTTGAGGCATCTGACTTTGTATTAAAAGTCCTTTCTTTGAAATAATTTTGAGCCAAGTGTATCTTCTTAATTTTGTGATACCTATCAAAATAGGTGTTGAAGACTTGCGTATTTTGAATTAATGTATTTTGTAATAGGACCAAGTTTTTAATAAATTACCTTTCTTCTTTTCTGGCATGTGGGTTAGAATATTTTTCTGAAAACCCTGCCAAACTACGAACTCAAAAGTTGTGTCATATAATTCCCAAATATAGGTGTGTTAGATTCTGTTTAATGATGTAAATATTTTGAGATTTCTAAAAGTCTCAGATGTAGGTTAGGTATCTGTTTTTTTTGTTGGCAGTACATATGCCTACAGTTTTGGAAATACACAATCTAAAACATGGTTCAGAAGAAATGAGAAATATTGAACATGAAAATTAATATTTAAACAAAATTCCTTGTAGAAAGAAGGCGAAGTGGGTGTGGTAGAACAGATTATACTTAAAAATTTTATGAATCATACCAGGCTGGAATTCAAGTTTGGTCCACAGATTAATTTTGTTATTGGTCAAAATGGCAGCGGAAAGAGCGCAGTCGTAACAGCATTGGTTGTTGGACTAGGTGGCAAGGCCAGTGTTACAAACAGAGGCTCATCTGTAAAGGGATTCATTAAAACTGGAAAACAGTAGGTGGCATGAACATAGTTTAGTGTTCTTCACAAGTTATGTTATTCATTCCACATGGCCACTGATGCATGACCCCAATATACATGGTCAATTAATACGACATTCATAATTCTTTCTTAGACTTGTAGAATTCTTCATAATGTGATCCTGAACATAGCATAAGAATTATGTGGCATTAGGTTAAATTAAAACATACTGAAATCTGTTTTTAATGGTACCAAATACTCAGTTTCATGCTCCCATTAATTAGCCAATGAAGTGTTCTTTTTTATACAGAATGTGTAGGAACATAATAAATTTTGTGATTTTTACATACGAATGCTAGTATATAATAGATTAACAATAAATACTGCAGTATAACATAGACCAGTTTCAAATTACCAATAATTATTTCATTTATTGTTGGCACTCTGTTTTGTAGAGTTGCTGAAATCAGCATCAAGCTTAGGAACCGTGGTACTGATGCTTATAAAGCTGACACGTATGGAGATGCCATAATTGTTGAAAGAAAAATATCAGCTGAGGGATCCAATCCATACAAAATAAAGTCAAAGGACGGTAGGACAAAATACGCTTATCATAATATAATGTGCCTATGCTTCACAGTTCACAAATTTGTATGAACTAGCTAAATTAGCCCTTGTTCATGCTCTAATTTTAAACTAAAAAACAAATGATCGAAAATTGCTCATTTTTAATGCAGTTAAATTATCAACAATGTATACTCTTATACAAACATTTATCAAGTTTCTAAAAACTATTCGATATGGGAATAACTGGAACTAATGAAACACCTTGGATTAAAATTTGGTGCAAGTTTTCAACATTCGTTTGTGCAAGATTTTATTTCTGTTCATAGGGAAAGTTATTTCACAGAAGAAGGAAGAACTTGACCGCATACTGGATCAGTTTAATATACAGATTGACAACCCAATTGCAGTTCTAAATCAAGAAACAAGCAAGAACTTTCTGCACTCTAAAAACCCGAAGGACAAGTACAAGGTAAATTGTCATATATGTGCGTGCGTGCGGACAATGATTGTAGTTGCTATTCATTGCATGAACTGTGGAATGGGATTTAGGTATAACTGTAGTCTATGTGGTACATGTATACCCAAAATGGCCTTTATTGGTATTGATTGCGAAGTGATTATGAAATAGAAGTAGAAAAAAATTAGCAAAACACTCCCTAAATTGACATTTTGAAATATAATATTTTGTTCCTCAGAAATATAAATTGTGTACAGAGTTCCAAAAAGACAATATGATAAATCCTATTATTAAATTTGAACAACAGATATAACCCATATTTTTTATTGTGTAGTTTAGTTTAACCTTTCCCGTACTTCTGCTTTTATTTTCTTTATCTAGTAATATCTTATTTTATATATTTTTTATAAGTAACTAATCCGTTTTCAAAATGTTCTGATTGATTTTTTAAAAAAAATTAGAAATTTAGAGTTTTTACAGCAATTGTTTGTTGCCAGTTTGTCTGACTACATCCTTCATGCTATGTTTTGAGATAGCTAAAAGTAACTGGTAATCATGAAGTTGTGTGAAAGTGTCGGCCGATATGACTTCACTCTGTATTTTGTGTAAACAGAAATCCCGATTGAGATGATAATTATGGATAAGAAATACAATGTCCAAATTTACCAGTGTTGACTATTGTTAAAAAATTACTCAAGAATAGTTGACTTTACACTGTTTTTCTATTTTCACTATAATTTTAGAATTAAACAAATGTCTTTTGCTTTCAGTTTTTCTTAAAAGCCACACAGTTGGAACAAATGAAGCACGATTATGCTCGTGCAAACGAAGATAAGGCCGTTATATCAGATATTATTGAACAGAAAGTTAAGGTAAATGAGTGACACTAATTTTTAGATTGCAATGTAAATTGAACACAATAGTCTGATTTTGTTGATAAAAAAAGGTGTAATTTGTCACATGTAGTGGTGTTGGTCTTTATAATAGATTTTAAGTACATCAAAAACTTAAAGGTTATAAACTATATCAAAATCATAGAGAAATATTAAACAAGAACGAACATTATGCTAGTTAACGGATGACACAGAAATTGTACCACTGAAATGTGGCAATTTTTTTAATGTCCTTTACTGCATTTCATTAAAACAAAGTTGCTTTCATTACAAGAGCTTTTAGCAAAAGTGTGATTTCATGGTTTATCGTAGTCTGCAGTGACTGAACATTGTTTATGATAGAAAACATGATGAGTGGAGGAACACAATTATCTATATCATGAAGTTGCACTATACTTTTTTACAATCAGAAGTAAAAAAGTTGTGTGCTTTGGCCTTGGAAAAACAGTAACTATGTCATTTCATTTCTCTGTTTAAATTTTCAGAGTTTACCATCTCTAGAAAAAGAAGTCGATGAATGGAAAAGGAAATATGATGCCCTGGGATCATTGGTTAAACTTAAGGAAAAAGTAGAGCAGTTGAAACGAGAAGCAACATGGGCAACAGTTGGTGAAAAAGAAAAGGTATTAGTTCAGAATAGTATTTTTTTAAATAATACAGTCAATTATTTTAACTTTTCATATTCTGCTTAATTCCCTAATAACATAATTATGATTTTTCTAATGCTTGGTAAATGATCACAAATTATTGATGCAGCAAGTGAAAACAAAAAGTTTTAAAATTAAGATTCCTTAGAATCACCCAGATTTCTCATAAGATAGTTTTTAAAGTAATATAAAATATGTTGGAATGGAATTTTGACAGTGAATAACTAAAAACAAGATTACTAGAATCTAATAGAACATCCTTTAAGTATCAAATGAAATTTGTAGTACATTAGGCAATACTGTTGAATGGTTTGTATATGAGATGTGTATTTTTAATTGAAAGTATTTAATTTGCTTTACATATAAATTGTAGGTTTTAGAAACTACCAGAAAAGAGTTTGATTGGGAGCAAGCAAAAATGCCAAAGTTTGAAGCCAAAGTAAAGGAATCTGTGGTTTGTATTTCGAATTACTCATATTTAGTGGTTCTAATCCAAATTAAAATATATCTTACATATTGCTAGTTACAGGATCAAGAACTGCAAGCAACGGAACATGGTTTTGTGACTCCAAATGGGAGATTAATGCACCTCAACATGTTTTTGTCATGGATGCGTTTATCTTAGTGATAGTTATTCAAAACCAAAAAGACGCAAAATGTTGTGTTGTGTTGTGTATGCTGTTTTTCTAATGATGACATAATTTTATGTGCATAATCTTCATAGGAAAAAGAGAAGACTAGCTTACAAACTCATAACACAATTCAAAACGAATTAAAAGAAATGATTGTTAATGCTAAGGGTCTTCAACCTCAACATGCTGTAGCTAAGAAAGATCTAATGGATAAGAAGAACATTGCTCGTAAAACGCAGGTATGTTTGTGTGCTTTTGTTACCAAACACAAAAGCAAGCTCCAGTTGCTTATAGAGGGAAATTTATTGCATTCAATGCACCGTAGACATGGTGATCATGTACAAAACAAAACAAACTACTTAAAACAAATATTAATTACTATAACAATAACAGTGATTGTATGTATAAAAAAAACTTACTACTTATTTACTCTTTCACATTTTCTTACTTTCTGAAATTGTATGGAACTATTTGTAATTTATTTCGTTGATCGTTATTGTGTCAATGTAGTAAGTGTTTATTTATTTGTTTCTTGGAGTTCATATTAGATCTTGTTTGTCAGTCTAGTTTTAAAAATAGCTTTTAAGGTAAGGTGTTATATCATATGCATGTATATGAAATATGCCTGATTGTTTTTACTTGCAGGGAGACTTACAGCGTGTTCAGAATGAAATCAAGTCATTGAACAGAGATAAGAATGAAATATTTCAAAGAATTCAAGAACTAAAGAATAGGTATTATTAATTTGTAACTGATAGGTTCCAGTGGTTGCGAAAGTAACACTATTTAGCAACACAGATTGACTGGCATGTAAAGCCTTGGGTTAATTGTACCCCCAGCAGTAGGCTGGAGGTACTTTGGATTTACCCTGTAACCGCCGCGTCCGCCGCGTCAAATTCAC
>JAOXYB010097826.1:0-21684 GCA_028565635.1 Phoronis ovalis
CCCAGTTGAAAATTTTGGATTTGGATTGTATACTTCTTACTGTATTTTTTTGGATTGCTACCGTAAAGAAATTCAAATATTTGGATTGCCACCCACTGCTTACAGCAAACAATTTAGGTTTGTATCCATAAAAAGATTTTTGGAATTTGGTTTGCTTCAGTCAGTTTGCGTAAAAACGTATTGCTACTCAAATATTATAAAATTTTAGGATTGCTACCCTTGTATTTCACAAAATTTAGATTGCTACCCTTATATTTCCAAAAATTTGGATTGGGTTTGCTACCACAAACTAAACTTTTGGATTGGGTTCTGCGGCACATCCCCCGTAGTCAAAAAACCATGAGTAACCCCCCCCCCCCCCCCGGTTATGCACCCAAACATTAAAATGTCACCTCTCACATTACCTGGCCCTAGATGCCCAAAAATACATTCTGACCTGTCTCATAAGTAACTTTATTATGTAGAATGTAATGACCTACCCTTCACAGATGCGCAATAAAGTTGATTGTAGATTGATATAAATTATAATGCCTTAAAATGGGTTTAGTACGGCTATTATTTATATTAACTTTTATAAGCCCAGCTTTTCCTTGCATGAACAATTGTACTCCCCCCCCCCTTTACTGGTGCACAAAAAATGGCAACCCCACTTTTGCCTACCACAAAAAAAATCGTAGTTCCCTGTTTTGCACAACCCCCTCCCGTGGTAATTTCTGACCAGTCTCATAGCCGTATTCAAATTCCAATACTCAATAGGCAATACAAGTTCACCCCGGCGTGACCATTCTATATAAGACCGTATAATAATAAATATACCGATTAACTATACTGATTATATCATTTAAAATTTACAGATATCTTCCTCAATGGCTGTTCAATTACTTACCTATTCCAGACTCTGTTTGTATGTCCATCATCAGGTGGGCTTGACAAGGAAAGTGACACCACATCAGGCACAACCTTCCCTGGCTTTGCCATGTTGTCAATATATACAAACAAAGCCAGATGCACCACCGTTTAAATTAGTTAGTAGTCACACAAGTGATCAGTGACAGATCATCCAAATGAATTCAGCACCATGTTAGATAATGAGCATATTTTATAAATGTACATAAATCAAGATCAACAAGTTAAAAAGACAATTGTTTACATTGTGAACAGATTGAAAATAAAATTCGAAAAGAAATCTAAAAATAGACACATAGTTCTACCCAATTAAAAATTTATTTTACTACACTTTTTTGCCTCAAATAATATTATCATTAAACTCTAAAAAACAAATATTAGTTTTTTATATATATAACTTTATAAAATTCGGAGAAGGTAATTATTATGATTTTTAAATGTTAAAACAGTTTAGGGTTCATCTTGTACAATACTATTTCCGTTCAAGATACACATGCAAGAATTTCACCGCCAGTGACTTTCGTCGTTTTTCTGTACATTGTGGGAATAATGGTTAGTATTTGTTACTTCAGACTATTCCTTACGCGTTGATGTAGCTGAAAATTATAATCTGGCTATAATTTAAACAGTTTTAATGTCTCAAGAATATTGTAGGTAGGCCAATTTTGGTACACAATGTCAAAGGCAAACGCAAAGCCAAAGGCAAAGGTAGTAAAAATCGGGGTATAAATTTTTTAAAAATATTAAAATAAGCCCAAGGGCAACTCTCGATAGAAAAAGGCGAAGTCATGGCAGTTCTATATTTATAAATGACACCCTAAGCAAGGATATTTCCAGAATTTTAGTACCCTATTTTACAAGAAAACAAGGATATATTCCTAAGTATGTGAAAAAACACTTTCCTAAATTTTTAAGGAAACCAGGGATTTGAATACAACTGGTAATGTCATTGTTATATTAAAATTTAAGTATACTTATTATAATTGTGTTATGAAATGCTGAGATGTTCTAATAAATCTGATATATTAAACAGCAGAACTGTGTTTGTGTTGTATACTAGGATATATAAAACTCTACCGGATGGGAAACTTTTTTTAATGTATTTTAAATGTTAATTTCGTCTGTCTTTCTTCGAAATTATACTAATTTTTGCTTTCAACGATACTCTTGTATCAGAACGACCATTTCTTTTTAGTTTGTTGATGGCAATTTTGTTCAAAATAAATGCCCTTTGTGAATTTTGGAACCATCAAGCATACCTATCTCGTTGTTGAGTGATGCCACCGGGCATTATCAGTTGTAATATGGACCTCACTGTATGTAATCTTAAAAACTAATACTGTAGTCACAATGTGAAGTGTATATACATTTATCTGCTAGCAAAATGCTCAGCATATAAAATAGTGTCTTTTATCAGCTTATTAATGCTTTATTAGCCAGCAACAAGAAAGAAGAAGAAGTTTATAGACAAAAAGAATGCAGTTACATTTCATTTGGTTCACAGAAGTCAGAAAGATCCTTTGCAGGCCAATGAAGACGTAGGCCAGCATGTATTGTTGCCTACAAAAGAAAAGGTAAAATTAATTGAACCCCCATCCCCCAGCAGATACCCAGTAAATGTAACCTTTCAGCTTGCTTGTTACCAAATCTGTAGGATTCTGAATGACACATAGTTTATTTTTGGTATAGTAAATTCTTGTTATATCACAAAAAATAATTTTGGCAAAATTTAGGATTGGAAATCTTGATCTCCAAATTGAACTTGGTAGGCATACACGGCTAAACACTCTGATAGAACACGCAAAGACAGTGGAAGATGAGATGCATGTCCTGACAATCTGCCCAAAATATAACCAAATAAGAAAAGACCTGTACGAGGCATTACAGGCTGAAATATTCAATATTCAAAAAGAAGCGTTTGTTGCTATCATGAGAGTTGCCACTGGGAATTCTATTTTGGCAGTTGCTACATATTTATCTAAACTGTTCAAAATAAGGTCCTCCCAGCAATCATCGTAGTGCTCTTTTCTCTTTGAACGATTTTTGTACTAGATATATCAGTACACATATTATTAGAAGTATGTGTATATATGTATATGCGTGTACGTGTGTATGTTACCATGTACATGGACACATACACACAGGTATGCATGGGTATATGTATACATGGGTATAAGTGTGTATACAGGTTTGCACATATATTTGTACAGTATAGTCATATTGTAGTTTACATATTAGTAGTTTTATTTAGTATTGTTTATTAGTTGCTTTTATTGTATTTGTCCATGTACTTGCAAAATATATTACTGTGACAATAAACTATATAAAATGAAAATTAAGATACGTTTAGGACTTTCTGGCCACAAATCTCACAGTATCTGTCAGCGTATTATTGAACAAATGACGTCATGTAGAAATGTTAAAACCTCGCAGATGAATAATATTAACAGTCACCCTGCTGGAGACCAGACCACTTGGTATTCAAGAATTATCATAATGTATTTCATTAGCATTAAATCTTTTTCACCCACGGTGGTGTGGAAATGGCAGTGAAAAATCAGAAACATGACCAAGACTGATTCAAGATCATGATGATAATGACAATATGGTAATGATGTTAATGATAATGATGATAATGATCGTTGTAGTGGTGATGCTGATAATTATATCAGTTATGGGTTTCTTATATTTCATAGGCAAGTGCAGAAAAGAGAAAAGAGGAGCAGAAGAAGTTTGGTGTACTTTTTGAAGATGATTATGATTACATGCAACACTTACGAGATGTAGATGAGCTAAACACTGTAGAACCTATTCAAGAAAGAACACGTATACCCAGAACAA
The DNA here is from genome assembly GCA_028565635.1 of Phoronis ovalis. Taxonomy (NCBI): domain Eukaryota; kingdom Metazoa; phylum Phoronida; family Phoronidae; genus Phoronis; species Phoronis ovalis. The sequence goes on from JAOXYB010097826.1 coordinate 3,748, forward strand.
AACTAGACACAGCGGTAAGGTTATGATTCCTATGAACTACCATTAATGCAGTTGTTCCAAATGTTAAGAATTGTACCACTTGGACAGCTCAATATTTGCCTGACAAATACATAACATTCATTTACCTTTATTTCATTTGCAGCCTAAGCTTCAACTTCCTTCCTCAGTTTTCGCATCTGAACAGGAGACAGGTGTTGGTCTACTAAACAAAGCAGCTCCTTTGAGAGGTATGTGTCAGTAAGAAATTTTTAAATGAACAGATTTAATAATGAATGTACTGTAACCAGGCATCAGTCTGAGTTCAGACCTTTATTTTTGTTCCTTGAAATGTTCAGCAGTTCTTAAATACTGCAAATTTATCTTCGCATATTTTTGGCTTTGAGTAATGGTTTGAATTTGTTTCCATCTGTGGTTTCCTTCTTTTGCCATTTTTGTCTTTATTTTTCAGGACCACAACCTGACTGGGATCCTGATATTGTTGAAGCCCTAGATGATGATTTTGATTATGATGACCCTGAAAATATTTTGGATGATGAGTTTATGGCACAGGCTAATGCAACCCGGAATGAAAATCAACAGAAGGAAGAATTCAGTGATGAGTATGTACACAGCAATTTTTTGAGCTTCTGTGCCTATTACAAGAAGCTATAATTCCCAGCGAAAGAAAGGGAAATTACAGTATCATACTAAAGTGTATGGTTGAACAGCTACTGTAATATTGTTGGCAATATGAACAGTTGCTGTAAATATCTACTGTCACCTTGCTAGCTATAATAGAGCTCAGTGCATATTAAAATATAATTAACATGCCAATTACCACCTTAGATTACTTAGACTAGTTTGTATATCAGTGGAGTATTTAGAATAGGAATGTGGTTAGGATTTAAATAAAAGCATGTGATTAATTATGTGTTTGTATAGTGTGTGCTCTTGTGGAGCAACTGCTTAAAGATGTTATAGTTGCCAGCTGATAACTGATACTACAGTACAGGCTTCTCCACCACTAATGCGCTAATGTCACCAACCATCAATCTCTACTGATTAATATCATGCTGTTTTACAGATATTGTAGTGTCCTGTTGTACTTTACAGTGCCAACTCCGATGAGGCTGAGTGGTCGTCAGATGGCGCTGTTAGCGAGGAAGATGAAGAATACGATAATTTTGATAAACAGAATTTTGGACATCAATTTGAAGATGAAGAAACAAAATCACGCTTTACAAATTATTCAATGTCGTCATCTGTAATAAGGCGGAATGATGGACTTGCGTTGCTGGATGATAGATTTGAAAAGGTTTGTTAATTGTGCCGTACAAGAAATTTCCTTTGTTCTACCTGTGTTATTTGTCAGTGTAAGACTTACATATTTTACTTGTGTATCTCTATTGTTAAAAAAAATATAGTATGTTAGTACTTTTGTATTTTCTTGTGTGCACATTTTTATGTAGTTTTATTTATGTGTAATTGTACTAGACACTTTTTGCCTTATGGACGTTTAACATAATTCTCACTAAATAACTTATATGTTATATTGTCTTTGCATCTCAACATTCCCTTTTCTGGGATCATTCATAAATGTTCAACTTCAGGTTTACTACAAATAAATTTTGAAATATGTTGTTAGCTAAAAAGTGCAAAGCTCTTACAGCATTATAATTTTGTTGGAAACAAACAGCTGCGTGTCATTGCTGTAGTAATAAATTGATTTACAAAAAATTGTTTAAATTTTATTGCTGAAAAGCTACAATCTGTGAGTTTTATGAAGTTACTGTTGTTTTGTTGCTAATGCAGAAATACATTTGTGTTAATCGTTGCTAGTTATATGAAGACTATGATGAAACAGAAATCGGTGCTCTTGATCACGAAGAAATAGATGGTCATGTTGGTGGAAACAGCCTTCTGTTAAATAGCGTAATTGAAGACTTTGAGAAGAAATATGCCACGCAAACGTAAGTGCTTTAAACCATGAAACAATATGTACTTACTCTACATGGGACGGTATGAGTACAAGTATATGAATAGTTAGTACAAATGTAGTTCAATACTGAATCTTACTTTTTCAACAAGAAGGCTCATCAGGCCTTTCTTATATGAAAAGCATTAACTGTTTTTTTTGTACAGTTCGATCTGCACTATAGGTCACCAATATATGGTCACTTGCCTATAAAAGCCTATTTATTATGTCCCAGTGGTGCATAATTAATATCACATAAACTGTAAATCAAGGCTGCCTGTTCATAAAGTAACCCTGGTTTTCATATCACAATCGGCTGGCATTCATAGCCAGGTAGCTCTCTGTATTTTTAGTATGAAATAATTTTGTGAACAATTTACTTATTTGTGTAAAGATACTATGTAGGTGTCGCTACTGCATGTGATGCATAAAAACATCTAGAAGATATCTCATTAACAATTCACAAAACTAGATTTATAAATTGGTGTACCATGCGATGTAAAAGCTATAATTGTGTTGTATTCATTATGAAGTAGATCTTATTATGAAATTTACTAGTGTGTCTTGATTGTATTTATGCAGACGGACAGTATTTTAAATATGGCATAACACATTGATTCTTGTTTTCAGCACAATGAAGGATGTCGTTCAGCCTGATGAGGAAGATGTAGATATTGTCAGTGACTCTAACAGTGAACAAGAGACAGATCTGGTCAAAATCGTTGTAGAAACACCCACAGAGAAATGGGACTGTGAATCTATTCTTAGTAAGAGTGTGACATAGTCTTAAATTAATCCCGTTTGCATTTGATTTTACTGCCTAGTTTAACGTTGTAATTTGGCTTTTAGTGCTATAGTTTGACATTGATATATAGTGTACAATTTAAGATGTGATATCGAATAGAACAACCTTTGTGAATAACCTATGGCTCCATCATGTGCATAGAAGTAATCTGTTATAAAGCAAATGCATTGATATTATAACTATTCAAATCTAGATATCATTTAAGTTACGAAATAATTTGATCCCACACATAAGTTAGATTAACATGATTTATTAACAACTAAAAGTTTAGTTTGCAGAATGAACTTTTTAATAACATTCTTTGAATTCTAAGTTTAAACTTAAAAAACCTTACATTGAAATAGGTATAGCCCAGATGTAACTGCAACAAATATTGGTGTAAAATCACTCTCTTATCAAATGTAATGCTTGAATGCACTTGCTTGACTAACACAGGATGGTCTTAGTTCACTGGCCCTTTTTAGGGGTCAGAGTCTGGTGACTACTCCCTCAATTGAGTAAATGAGCCGAGCCCTTTTTTCAAGGTACCTCATGATTATTCACATTTATTATCTCATTATAGTAGAAATAATAGAAGGGAGTGATAATACAATAATTGAACAATTGACATCAAATTGGTTATATGATTAACTATTGAAACAATCATTCTTCTTTTACAGGTACATATTCTAATTTGTATAATCACCCAAAAACAATAGAAGAACCAAGAAAGGTTAGTTATGCACATACTTTCAAATAGTTGAATGAGTTTCTTTTTATCCAGAATTTTCAAGTGGCACTATCAATTGCTTTCACATAAACAAGCCATTGCATTACAGGTGTAAATTGTAGTCACTACTGTCGAGACAGTTAACTCCTGTATGGTACTGCATCATCTGATTTTGTTAATATGTATGTGCACTTGTGTAGCAAATATATTCAGACCAATGAATGAAACAAAATTGTGGAGTTCCTCATCTGGTTTTGATTATTTAAAACATTGTATCTTTGTGTGCTGGGATTTTGATTATATTCCTGTATTTTAATTAAAGTTTGTTTTAAAGGAAATACCCTCTTAATAGTAATATCCTGTTTTCTTTCAGCTAAAATCCGGTCATGATTTCCCAAAAATACACAGGACAGAACAAGAAAAAGGTCTATCTCATGAAGATATTGAAGAAGAATTTAATAAAAGAAATTTTACTAAAACAAGTTCACATAGACCAACAAATGAAACAGCGGAAGAAAGAAAAGCAAGGAAACAGTTAGTTAAACAAGAGAGAAAGGTATGTGTACAAAAATCAGTCAAAAATGTATATATAGCTCACTGGAAACTAAAATGAATCTTCCGAAAATAGCACAAATTCAAATATTAATTTCTGTACTGAATCAGTAACACTTTGCATAGAGACACAACTGATTTTCACTTCTATGTTTAAGCATAAATCATTATAAAAGATCCTAAACGTCGAAAATATACCTATCCTGGTAAAACTAAAGATAATGATTGTATCTTATTTCCATTAAATTTGGCTTGTTAGCATGTGTGATCACCAAACATTTTTGGCTATTCCACTGTGAAGATTACTTTAAGAAAAATAGCTAATCACAAATAATAAAATTTGCACATTTGCCCAAGTTCAAATAATGCCATCAAATTTATTTGTTTCAACCTCTCCTACTTTGATTCCTTTTCAAACAAAGACAACCAAAATAAGCCAGCACAAAGGAAAAACTAATAAAATAAATTTAAGGTTATTTCAATATATTTTATCCAATTCTTAAGCATATTTATAATACACATGGCAAATAGTCAAGAAACTGAATAAATAAAGAACTGTTGAAAGTTCGATTCATACATTAATCATTTAGACATGGCCAGAACAATGCAGTTAAATGTTTAGTGTCATGATCATCATCTGTGGTTGCTATAATGAATATTAATGGCTGCGATGACTTTTATATGTCCGGTACTGTTTTTCATTTTATTGGGCTATTGTTTGAGGCAAAATACAGTTTATCAATGCATTTGTCTGATGATCTGTACAATTTCAAAACAGCTGAGAAGTTTGTACAGTTTTATTATTACAAAATGAATAGAATTCTTTTACAAGAAATACTATCACTTCCTCCATTTCTATTTCAAATTTGCTGGAAAAATATGTTCTGAACTATGGAAAAATTGTTTGAGTTTTAATTTCTTAAGATTGGTAGCCAATATAGATATAGCACCATAATTTGGTTCAGAATTCTCCTTTTAGAAACTAAACTTAGGCCCGGCTCAGGTAACAATTAGTAGCAACTTCAAGTTTCAACAGAGCAACTTAGGTGTTAAGACATATTAATATATTCTTTGTTTTTAAAATATGAAAAAAAAATACTTTAAAGTAACAGATTCTTTGATAAAGATATTACATAATGCTATTGTTTTGCTCAATTTGATTTTTGTTGTGTTGTTTGCGATAACTTTATTTTGATTACCACTAGAGTAGCTGGAGTAGAAATAAAAGATAGCATTGGAAATTAAACTAATTTTTTTAAGGATAACACGTCGCAGTTTTATAAAAGTATATGAAGTGTTCTACTTATTTCATGTCACCCTTCACTGTAATATTTTTCGAGATAATACAAATTTTTATTGCATGCTTCAACTTGTTTTAGGAAAGAAGAACAGAAAAGAAAGCAACTAAAGAAGCATTTAAAGCTGAAGAAAAAAGACAGACAAAAGAAGTGATGAACTTACGGAAAAACTTACAAGGTGTTACAATCACATAATCAGGAGAATGAAATTTTAAACAAATGTGTTAAGTTAGCAGAAATGTCTGACAATGGAATGCTGAACAAGATGATACTATATGTTAGAGTTTTGGTAGCTGTTACAAAGAGTCCAACACATAAGTTGCTATACAATTAATACTTTAAGTTACAGTAGCACCTATATAAATGACGATTTCATGTAAGTATGTGCTGTCCAGCACTAAAGTGTTACTATTAACCTAATTACAGATCATTGCTATTTGTAATTCTACTTCTGGGGAGTACTGGTTGTTTTCACAGCATTATCCAGTTAACTTTTGACCTTTTTAATGTTTAAGTAATAAGCATATATTTTTCTAATGGACTATTGTTAAGCAATATAAATTTTATAGCTGCCTTGCACCTTACAGACCAAGTTCATGGTATTGAAGGATTATTTATGTTTATGAATGTTCATGATGTAAAAGTCATGTACTTTGCTGGCCACTGTACAAATTTAAAAAATAAACTATTAATTATACCCATATCTACCACATGCAGTTTAAATATCCTTCCTTTATATGACATGACATGTTGCATGCAATTCCATGTACAAGCTATATCATAATCTTGTATTTCTAAGCAATGGTTTGACTGGCATATTGTTTGATATAACCAGCACTGGTGTCTTTAGACAGTTTATTACTGCAGCAAGGTACATCTTCTGAGATCATCCTGAAAGAACTCATTGTTGCTGGGGATGCTCTGAATGTGAACCAAAGAATGTGTTGACAGACAATCATCATCACTGTCTGAATTTTTATCAACTTTCTTGGCATATATGTCTACGTTCTTTATTCCAATATCAGGAAAGTTTGCAGCACTTTTATTTCGCTGGTCTGAATAAAAAGTATATGATAATGGTTGTACACTAGACTTCTCTAGAGAAAACTCTGCAGAAATTTTTCTCCTTCTGCCATAATAAAATTCTGTCATTATAGTGCCCTGAGCACTGGTAGATTTACACGATTGGCTGCTGTTGCTAGTTGATCCGTCTCCTATGTAAAACTGTATTGGTATCTCTATGCTACTATTTTTCAACATCAGAACTCTGTGTTCTGCAAATTGATTCAAGGAATTGGATGTTTCAACTTCTGCCTTCCTTTCACCATTTGGGGCTAAGTTTTCACAAATGGAATCTGAATTACTGTTTGAAGACAGTTTACTCGCAGTACGTATCAGCTCTCCAGGTCGAAATAACTTGAACATGCTAGAGGTCATATTAAGGTCATCTGCTAAAATTTGACTTTGTTTATGTGTCTGATTTATATGATTTTGCATGGAAATGAAATCTGTAGAGGGTCCTTTGTTGACATCAGTTTTTGGTGCTACATTTTCTTTACCACGAGTAGATTTTTTTACTTTGGATCTTTGTTTCTGTTCTATATTTTGTACACAATTAGATTTTGTCATATTCTCTAATACTGACATAATACTGGAGTCCACTGCAGCACTGGATAATGCTGGTAATGGCGTATGTTCTGTCAAATTATGTTGTTTTATTTCTGGCATAAAGTAAGTAGCGCTTTGTCTTATTCCGCATAGTGGGTTAACAGTTATGTGATTATGTCCTAGTTCTTGATCATTTTGTTCTGCCAGCCAGTCATTACATTGTAATTGTTTCTCTAATCTATTGTCCTTTGAAAGCAGCAAATCCATTTTGTTACATGAGATGGAAGTAACTGATACATTGCTTGTCCTGTCGACAGTTAAACCACTATTTCCTTCACCATCAGTTGTAAACAGCATTATTCCACTACTTTGGACATTTTTCAAAGATGGACCACTTCCTCTGCCACCAAGCATTGGGTCTTCGGTATTACCCCCGGGTCTGTTTAATGAATTCCGACTTTCATTAGCAGAGCTGTAACTAGTGCTAACCAATGACACTTGACTCTGTGAATGAGACTGAATGATGTAATTTTGACCATTACATCCAAGTATATCTATTGTGACATCATCAGGGGGTGAGACTTCTTCTTGAATATTTATTGGTATTGCTGATGTGGAAAGAGAACGACTACAAACTCGGCCATCTGCATTATATGATACAGCATTGCTTATTCGTGCATTGACTTGTTGATAACTTGGTCTGGCAGCCTTGTACTGAAGAGAGTTCTAAAAAACATACCAGCAATACATTTGTAATGTAGATAAACCAGTTATATTAATTATTTACTAAGCACTTAATACTACAGCAAATATCTGAACTTGTCTCGGTTATCTGAAAATAAGCATTTGTTTGGAAAAAAAACTATAATTTAATAAATCCAACTCTTAATTTTATACTGAGATTAAATGTAACTTTAGTACATTGATGCTTATAAATACTTCCCAATGATAAATACAACACGTTTCTTACTGATTTGACAAGATGTCCCTTTTTTGGCTTTTTGGTTATTTTGCTCTTCTTTCCTGTTTCTCCGGCACAAAGTAGCAAGATAATGACCATTAGTACAATAAAAATTAGACTTGATCCAACAAGACTAATACTGCTTATAGTTGTCTCCATGTTTATTAGTTCTTTCTTAGAAATTCTAGTGCTCTATTTAAATCTTAATTTACAATGTTATACCACCATAGTTGATACATAGTTCGAAAACTATCTCGTTTTGTTCCTAATCCAAAAAAAATTTTCCATTTAATAATTCTGAGATTGTCTTTAGTCTTCTTTAATATGTCATGTAATCCTTATTATGAAAATGAACATATATTTAGACTCAGAATTATTTATAGTTAACTTTCTCTTAATGCTCTCTGTATTGCGTTTGCTATGTATCCATGACGGTGAGTGACAACTAATGATGCAGCTGGATCCAGTATAGCACATCTCATCCAGGATGTGATGTGTGTAAGTGGATTGGAATGTCTACAGACCATATTATTGTTTAATAATGATAATGCTTCTGGCCATTCTTGTTAAATGAATGCCCATGCCCTTGGATACACATTTGAAGACAATGAATAGAATTAGGAGATGCAAAATAGAATGATATAAGCCAAAAATGATAGCTTTTTTTCTGTTTCAAGGCAATTTTCCTACAATTTTTGTCCTGATTTATAGGCATTGATTATAGATGTCATCAATGAAATCTTCAAACTTTTTTCAATAAAAATCTAGGAACTGAGCATTACATAATTTGAATCTGCACACACTTGCACTTTTTTCTTAATGTCAAATTTATTAGCTATGGTTGTATGCCAGCTTGTATGCAAAACAGGATTTAATAATTGGTTAAATTGAAAATTAAAAGCATTTTTATTAAATATTGTATTCAAATGCAACATTAGCCAGTTAAAACAATAACAATATACACACCATCATACACAACATAAATAAATCTCAAAACTTTATACAGAAAATTATTTTGGAAAAATATTTACACATCCGATAATACAATATATACATATTTTAGTACAATTCTATAGTTACCCTGTAATCCTCCTGTTATGGTTTGGCATAAGGAGCTATAAGTTTAGATTCACTAATAAAAATAATATACCATTAATACATGTTATTGTAATACCGTCTTTTACGAACAATTTCAGGCATGCAAACCTTTCAAGGTGTGCCTAGAGTGAAATTTAGCTGACTCCGTAAACAATTGTTTATTTAAAGTATATAAAAAGCTGTTACACATCATCCACCGCGTAAATGTAAGAAAGTAATAGACTGCAATGTAAATTTGCCAAATTTCTAGAAATATTATGCATTTTTAAATTGATCTGTTTAACAGCAAATTTTATGAGATAAATCCTTCCAGTTAAGATATCCTAAACTATACCCAAACCTTTCTGATCATGTTGATCTTGTCATGGAAAGTAAATGATGCACATTTTGACAAACATATATACCACACTGTCCATTTTACTTCACTGAGGATTACAAGTTACCTGCTGTTGCACTGCAGATTTCTTAAAACTATTCACTAGATTACTTGAACAGTTACTGAAGCATTTTTCAAATGCAAAATTGAGTATTTCAATCATAAATTTAAATCACATTAGACCTGGTGCACAAATAGTTACTTCCACACTTCAGCCTCTTTTTTGATGGGATGTAAGTCCGTTGCAAAGGATATTCTACATTAGACCGCCCAGTTTTACTGCTGGGCAATTATTATTTTGCTGTATTTATCTAACTAAACAGGTAAGTCATCTAGTTGTTGACCAAAATAGATCTCTGGCAATAAATATCATAACAGTCAAAAAGCACCATTTTTAAATATCAAGCAAATAAGAAGACAATAATTCTTCCAATGAAGGCAAGATTCCTCTCCATATAATTTAATAATCGCATGTTTCTAAAAACGTTACTGTAATGAGACGAAAATCCATGTTGTCATGATTGGAAGAATATATAAGATCTGGTGATGAAGGAGTATTGATGCTGTGTCTGTTACATTGGTTTCTATAGTATTCTGTCCTTGCTTTGTTGGATATGAGCTTTTTAGTGGATCCTTTTCACATGGACCTAAAATTTAGAAAAACTGTGTCATAATAAAAAATGTTGGGATGTCATGTTGATTACACTGCTGGTGACCCTTTGTTACGAAAATTCAACATTTTGTTGTTGACGTGAAGATAGCGCTCAGTTGTTAGCAAGTTCAAGGGCGCTAACATTGAGGCACAAAATATATTAAATAATTAAAATATGGTTGCAATGATCATGAATTAGACTGGTGGGTCTAAAAAAGGGTGTGTTCTTTTGACAAGAGAAGAAAGCTTTGTTACGTTTTGATACTTTGCAATGTGATAAATCAAGCTGCACTGTTTTTTTTTTAGTATTTTCATTTATTAAATTCCTATTGATTAACGTATCTCTGTATAAGGAATCTATGAATGAAAACAATACACTATTTGCATGCACTCGGTGGAGCCAACATCAGGATCCCGTGTGAATGTAAACAATCCTACCACTAGTTTTGTGAATGGAATCATGCGAGCACGGAGAACTACGTCATATTGATACTTCACAAAATGCGCATGTTGAGAACGTTATGGTGCGATCAGGACAGTGGCTCCACCAAGTTCATGTATTACCTATTACCATAGCTTACCTGTGGGTTTATTTAATGTATAGGCTACTGAATCATCTAGTATAGAATGTGCATTAGTATTGCATTGGTTATCTAATTCCAGGTAATAACTCTCACCTTGGTCTTTATAACTCTGTAAAAATAAAATATTTGTAAATTGAACAGTTTTTGCAGGCGTTATAAGTTATGAACGGGTAATAACAAATTATACCAAATACAAGGGTCACCGTTCACAGTCTGAATGAATTCATATGTTTGTGTTCGTAGTTAAAACCTAGTTTGTTCGTTTGGTGGTATGGAACACAAACTGATAGACTTATTCAAACTGCTCTGTTCAATTTAAATGTTCAATTTATTACTTAAGATAAAATAGTCCACATGATACCATCTCCAACAACAAGGGATGCAATAAAAAAGCATGTCTGTATTTTATGTCAAAATGAACTTGTAGCAAGAGAGCATGAGAGCCAAGTACTTACATAGCAGTTTGCTGCATCTTTTGTTACTTGTTTAGCTATTATAAATGTATTAGCATCTTGTGACCAACTTGCAAGACATTGAAGTTTTCCAACTGAAACAAGAGAATACATCTTAAATGTCGACGTTTAGTGTTTATATCCACTTTTTCTCATTTGCTTAATATGTGGTATTTACCATTTTTATCTTTTTGCCTTCATAGTATGCAACATAATTATTTTTTGCCTAAATATTTCATTTAATTTGTAGTTTTGTATCATATCTCATAAGTTCTCTTTACAGATACATCTTACCATTATCAGCATTGTGAATTGTATTACCTTGTTCTGCATTACATGTCTCTAGTACTATTTGTCCTGTGTTGTCACAATTTGATGTGATAACAGGGTTACAATCTGTAGATGACTTGATAGTAAAATGGCCTTCAAATGGACATTTTATCACCTTGGTATCATTGGCTGCAAAGGAAATATATCTAAGCATGAAAACAATGGCATTAATATTTGGGTTATGTAATGAATTATGTAATTCAGTTAAAAATTGTAAACTGATAATTGTTCCCCAATGAAACGCACTTTCCTCCCAGACTTTTCTGGTTCTCTTAGTAGGCTGACATTCACATCAGACTCAGTAATATTAGTTGGCAGAAATAATTTATTAAACTAAACAGAGTACTAAAGTTACCCATGATTTTCTAAACTCCAAAAAGATATTATTGAATGAAACAGAAATGTTATAACACATACTACAGTTCTTAAAATCTACCTCGTTCTAATCTTTTAATTAATATCTTTTTCTATTGTACTTTTTACCTATTATAGTGTATGATGTAGCATTTGCCATGTGTTCTTGCCTGCATGCACCATTTAGAGCTGGCACCATTCTTCCTTTCTGGATTTGTAATACAGAACCATCAGCTGCTAATTTTTTAATGCGTATACACTGGTAATTGGAGGAGCTAAAAGAAAAAATACAAATATAAAATCATTCTCTTTGCAAGAACAAGCAACAGGCACCATTAAACTTGATTTTGGGCAATGGTTAAACAATTTTATTTCCATGTCATATTGTTTGCCAATTAATTCTTCCTTCCAAAATTTAAATATTTCAGATACTACAATTAAAAGATAATTTTGATAAGTAGAGCATTTAGATAAGGGGTGCACTGCTGGCTTAACAAATGTGAATCTAAGATTTTTTTTATGTAATACGACAATGAAAACATTCGTACCATCCATGAGTAGTATAGCTGACAATATCCCACATTGTATCTTCTTGTTGCTCAATTTTTATACATCTTAATGTACTCTCGTGTATATGACCATGTCTACCTGGACCTTGTTTGATGTGTATTTTATTCCCGCTACCTATTGGTTGATAATGTTTGTATCCAGGAAGATCTCGCCAGTTAGCTCTTGTCAGCCATGGTGGAAAAGAACACGTGGTATCTGGCCATGAATATTCTGCAATGCAACAGTTCAAATGCTACAAGTTGAAGCTAGGACTAGTATAACTTATGTATAACAATTGTTTGGTATGCTGCATTGTGAACGCATGTGCCACAGGATCCAGAGTTACATGTGCAGTCTTCATCACAATGCTTTTATGTATGGTTAGGCGTGTAACAAGTTGAGAGGCTGATATATTTACCTTTATCCAGTGTCATGCTAATTGGCCCATCAAAAGGATCACGGATCCCAAAGCACGAAGCATCCCCAGACATGGCTACATTGACAACATTACCATTACCACTGCTTGAGAAGATCTGAAAATGGAAATAGCAATTTGTATTTTTATATTACCCACACATAAGTTAGAGGACGTTTTATCTAGTGTCTAGAGTGAGAGTAAAATATTTCTAATATTGGCAATGAAATTTTAACCTACCAGACATCGATACTTCTGATTTTTTGTGGCAAACCCGTTGCCGGTAAACTTTCCAAACGCATAATCTCCACCATTTTTCCATTTGGCAAGACAAGTAAATTGCAAATCTAAAATATATTGAGTCATGGCATATAATATTTGTCTCCCTTAATGTCATCATGTTTATAATTTGCAACACGTTTACTAGTTCCAACTTTATAGCACGGTAATCAATAATGATGTTCGCGTATCATATTGCCTACTGTTAATTATTATGGACCGCCATAACATCAGTGTGCTTATGTTCCGAGACAATGGTATAAAATTGCATGCCGATACTTTGTAAAGCTGTTGACAGTTTTTGTAAAACTGTTGACGGTTTTCAAAACTACAAACTTGCTATGCAACGATAATTACAGTCCATAACTGTTGCAGCATATTATTCGTTTTTACGAGGTTTTTACTTACTTTGAGTTAAAGTTCCCCTGAATCCAGGACACTCCTTGAAATAGAATTTAAGTTGTGCTGTGTTTGCACATGCACTAATAGATGATCTTGGACTACCACACGGTCCTGTGTTGTTATCGTAACTGAATGTATAGGGACCTTGGAATGGACATGGAACAGGAACGCCATGTTCTAAAAAGAAAATACATAAATATAAAGTTCTATTTTATTTTTCTACACTTTTAAACAACTTCCAATTTTTTAGATCATGCACAGCAGTAAATAAGTACGAATGGACGTTATCCTGTCTATTTTGTATTGATAATTTGGGAATAACTAACAGTCTATACATTTAGTAACACAAGACTGCAGTGAAAGCGTAACACGCAGAGACAAATAACTACTATCACGAATAAGAACAAACATTTCTAGTGAATAAAGTTCGATTTAATGCACAAAATCAGTGGTTAACTTCTTCTTTATTGTAAATAGCGACATAGCTTTCTAAAAAAGGGTGACTATAGTAATGAGTTTTAAAAATAATGAAGCAATCCGATTGTGTCTCAGTATTACCAGAATACTTACCCCTGACTAGAGTGTGCAAGTTAGCGTCGCCTCGTATCGAACACACGTTGGAAATATCTAATGTTGTACTGCATTCAGCTATAATAGCGAAATAAAAAAGGCAACTTTTAAAAAGTATTCTGAGGCGTAGTTTTTTTAACTCACAGGAAGTTCGAAAGTAAATTTTTAAATGAATGGAAAAAATACTAGTGCTGGGTGTGATAACGGCAGTAAAACCGACAATTTTCTTTTTCAAATTGCACAACTTATTATTCTAAAAGATTCGGGGTACCCAATAACAGGAGAGTTTCTTTACTGTGTTGTGAACATGCACAAAAGTGTGTTAGGCTAGGATTCCTCAACAGTTGAACGTTTGTTATATGAGCTGCCTCGAGACTGTTATTTATTCCAGTCGAAGATTCTAGCTGCATAATTGTTATCATGTGCATTAGAATTTTACTAGAAGTACTACATTGTACTTACATTGCTTATATTGTAGAATATTGTCATGTCTTGGGGTAATCGCTAAGCAGCTATAACAGGGATTCCCATCTCTGAAAAAAAAACAATACACTTGTTCGTCATCAGTAATAATCGTTAATTAGCATAACTTAAATTTTCCGTACCTCATTTAAAATCAAATGATGTCAAAAAATTTGAGAAAAAACCTAAACTTGAGTGGTCGAATTTACAGGCTGGGTGACACAGCCATTCGTTAAAAAATTAATGATAAAGTAATATAAATACAATAGTAATGAAAACACTCTCCCGAGAAAAATAATTGTTTTACAAAAAGATATACTGGTTGAGGCTACGAGTTAATTTTCCCTTATGGGACTGCTTATCGGATCAGTGTGGAAACACTTTTTTAATCTGGTAAATTTGCATGGCACGGATGCATTAGATAATTTCAGAAGATGCACTCCTGGCACCCTTGTTTTCGAGTTGTTGATAGTCTTACAAGACTTACAAGAAACCTACCGTCTGGACCTGATGGTTCCAGTAGACGGAACCAGTCGTGCGGTGGCAATACGGATGAAAACGAGGTGTTATAAAACATAAAAAATCTACTATTTTTATAAAGTTTGTATTTTTAGAGACTAGCGGATGTAATTATCCTTGTTACTTTAGAGCTTTACCTTGGAGAATACAGTACTTTCTAGATCGACATCTGAATTATGGAAAGTAACTAAAGGTCTTTAGGAAAGTGGTTGCCTCTCAGGAGATTAAAAACATTCCAGAGAACGCCAGAATCACCATAGTGATCATAACTAACTTTACTGTTCATTATTCTGCCAACTAGAATCCGTCATAGTATTATATCCTACCACAGAAAAGTACCCGCTGTTTCATATGTACATGTAAGATCGAATCTAATGTCTGTTATTTTCAAGAGATCCTTGAACAATTCTCAAACTGACACTAGAATAGTTTATATAATGGCATTGAAAGTATATAATGGCATTGGAAGAGGTTATTACATATTGGTAAAACTATGTTATGCACTGATAATTCTAATTGGCCACTAACATAATTTTGACTTTCTGTAATCTTTTTGTACATTGATTGGGGATTATGAGGCGTAATCCATGTTTGATTACATTAACTGCTGCTACATTTAATCCAAAATTATCTTTTAACATCTGCCAGTAAACAAACTACATGTGGACAAGTTGCATCCGCCTTTATAGTATACACGTTCCCTGGCACACCCAGTATTATGCACCATCATTTGGTACTATTTTTTATGTTTGTGTGTATGCGTGTTTCTTATGTCTTATCTAGATTATGTTTCCACTAAACTAGGATAATGTAATTTTAATTACATCGTGTATGTAGGATAAACAATTTACATTGATCAGCTATTTTAAGTGATCTTTTAAATGTTAACAAATTGTCCACATGACCAATGAATTTATTATCGGACTCTTAAATACATTATTGAGGGCAATGATCTCTTCTGATTAACTTGTTCTAATTCTAATTCTAATTACCAGCAATTGCCTCACTCCCCAAAAACATTCATACGTTTATTCTTGAATGGTATATTTCAAAAAGGAAGCATGCTAACTATTCCACTTAAATACAAAACCGGGGATAATCTTAAAAATGCAGCTTAAATCCACATGTGGTGAAAAAAATGAAGTACAAACAGCAAAAAAGAATACATGAACTAAGATTTAATTGCAATTTCTACTGCGCCTTTGATTCACGACAGGCTTTTGATATTAAAATAAAGGTATTAGTAACACATCAAGCGCAGGTAGTTTGTATATCCGAGGCCGCGGGTAAAAATGTTAATTACAAGTACACGTAAACTTCTAATTCGTTGATCATGAGTCAAAGGTATTGTCATAAGCAAAACATGTCATAACGGAACTGTTTCACCCCAGAGATAGCATAATTAATCATTTTTAAAATTTGCAATTATTTTAATGACATTTCACTAGCATTGTCTCTGCTGATATAGGTATTTGTAAATGTCGCGCATAAAACTGCCATCGACTGAGTCATAAGTGTTTGTTGAAAATGTCTTGCTTATTTTTTAGAAACAAAAAGATGATCAGCTTTATTACTATGCAAACAATTTAAGGAAAATACAAATATGTGCCGCTCAATTATTTACAATCCAAATTAAATCAGTATGCGAATAAGCGAAAATGATTCCAGTCCTGATTTTCAAGTCTGTATTCTAAAGTCAACAAAAGAAATTAAATCGTATAGTGGTGATACTTATGACTCAATTTTCGATCAAATTTCCCTGCTCATATATCACCATCTATTAAGTTCCATTTCTAAAGAAACGAGTGACACATTAATTACCCATCTTTCTAAATTTTTTAGCAATTGTTTTGTCATGTTTTCATGTTAATTTTACACCTGAGAGTTTTTAACTGCCAGTTCGGTGTCTAGACTGCCGGTGGTCTTAGCGCCATTATGGCGTTTCTGATAAGGACAATGAACAATTTAGAACTATTTTGACTGCTTTTTATTGTATTGAAGTCAACACTAAAATTGCTGATGAGCTGATAAAAATGTGACTGATTTTATGAGTAGCATATTATCATATTTAATTTCCCGTATATGATCTAGTCAGCACTTAGCGCTGTTACAAATGGTGTTCAACATGCAAGTCTGAATGGTGTTAATGACAGGTTTTCACAACCAAATGTGCAGTACATTAAAACATAATATGACATGTAACTTGATTACACAAAGATTAGGCAAACTTTCCGTTTTTAACAGACGAAAAGTTTAATGTGACTTTAATTTAAAGCCTTTTTAGCGTACTAGAAAATGTAGAGATACTAAGTCAGTTATTTGAAATTGTGTAGATTTTGCATTGACGATGATCTTTCAGGATCACTGATACAATTGTACTTATAACGTGAAAACATTATTTCAACTCTAAAGACAGTATCTTTCCATAGTGAGCCCTGCTTGTGGTAACTCATCTGTGGTTTATGGTTACTGATTAGTTGAAACAAGAGTAGCTGTGGACGATACCAGTTTATTTTAGATAACAGTCGCTGCTTTTATAAGATTTATCAAATTGATTGCCTAGCTAAATTAAAAATTCCTCTGAATTATTCCACATGCCATGTTGTTATTTAAATGAGTATTCCAATTTAGTCGATTTGATACCTAGTAGTGAAAACTGATTTTATTATTACAAGATTTGAATTGCAATTTCAATATGGTACTTTGCGATGTATGATTATTTTTTCTCTATAGTGCCCTAATCATAAAAGTGTCAACATCCTCAAATTACCACTCAATAAATTATTACGCCAATTGTTTTATGGCATATGTTTATGAAATTAAAATAATCACGTCAAGCTTTTTGTCCCAAAGGTTATATACAGCTCAATTAATGTGGCGAAAAAAGAAGATAACGTGATGCAGCACTAATAGAGAATACAAATGCAATTTTGCAGCAGTTGGGTAAATTATGCTTATTCATGAATGTATCTACATCCAGTACTTTAAAAAGTCAGCAAAAGCCGATG
>JAOXYB010097937.1:9273-21673 GCA_028565635.1 Phoronis ovalis
TATAATAACATTGCCCTTACAGACGAGGCTTTGTATTATAATTATAATAACATTGCCCTTACAGACGAGGCTTTGTACTCTCGCTGCACATTTCATAATTGTGACTGAAAGTATTTTTCGATATTTTAAAGTAAAATGCATGGGTTTGTATTGCCGGAAATGATTAGGATGTTATTGCTTGAGACAATAAACAAAGAAAATGGGGACAGTGGCGCTTAGTAAATTTGATATTTATTAAAAGCATTGTATATAAAACCTACAGAGCAGGTGTGTTGCAACATGTTAGTTAATTCAATTCATTAGTATTATAATTGCAAAATAAGCGTAAATTCACTATTATATGTGTATTTTAATTTATATGTAATATATGCATGCTTATAGAATAAAATATAATACAGCTGAGCAAAGGATAATGCGAAACTAAGTGTACCTGTCCTTGAGGAGCTGTAATTGTGTATGAACAAAATAATCCATTTATGTAATTGTTTGGATAGTTCAATGAAGCTATTGTTCTATTGTCAGATGTTAAATCAATGCCACCGTAACAGGCTGCAGAAGCAACATGATGTTCTGAAAATTGTAAATGAAGCATTATGAAAGTGTACAGATTGCAACAACAGTATATAAAATACATGTATGTTCTCCAGAAATTAACAGTGTTCTTTCATATAATTATGCAAAGTCTATTTAAATAATTATTTAACTGGATTGAACAGTTTGATTTGCGATTATGTTGATCATGCAAACTACATTAAACTTTTAATTCGAAAGTTTGAACTCTATTTAGAACCTGGGATTTAGAATTCCAAGTATTCCATATTTATCAGTTTTCATATGTCAGATGTAGTAGTGAATAGATGATGGATTGGTTATGTGACAACAAATAGCATTCCGATATTTATACTCAATATTTGGTGTGATTCACATGATTATAAAGAGTTGGCAGACAGTAATTTACGTACGGCAGAAGTTTGTTTCTTCATCTGAGCCATCTAAACAGTCAACAACACCATCACATACAGTACCAACTACACAGTCATTTGTAGCACACAATACCTCGTGTGTTTGGCAAACCACTACAAGAGGACAAAGAAGATATTAATATCAGTTATAGTGTTAGCATAACAATGCCTCATCACTGTCATCAACATTATCACCTGTGTCAGAATCAGTATCAAGGCAGAATAGTTGAACTGTCATCTCTGTTGTTATGATAAACAGCATCATCATCATAATAATTAATGTAATTTTAGCTGTTTACAAACTACTTCATCATCATAACTTGTAACTCTGTCATCACTATCATCATACACTTGCTTCATCATTCATGTCATGAAGCTCATTGTCATCATTTGCGTTATCTCAATCATCAACGTTATCTTTGTCATCACCACCATTTTCACACTTCATATATTTATCATTTTCATCATTCTGACAAGAAACATCTTACACGGTTTGCAGAATATTCCCTTCTACTTTATAGTTTTAACTAGATAAATAAATACTAACCAGGAGCACTGACAAAGTAATAGTTGGCAGAAAATCCTCTTCCCGTTTTGGAGGAATCACTTTTAAAAACAACTTGCATGTTGTTGCCGGAGCTCACTATCATTTCCGGTAAACTGATAGATCCACAAAGAGAAGCCAATTGATATTGATTTTCATAAACAGAGATACTGTCAGATGATTCACAGGGGGTAGTTTCTGGTATATCAATATCATTAAAATTCAGTTGTATAACCTTAAAAAGTCAGACAATATTGTGTAACTATACAATAGAATTAAATTTAATTAGCATTAGTCACACTTTCCCTACAGTAACAATTTGTCGGTTAACTCAACAATTTCTTTGGCTGCATGATAAGTTTAGTAAACAAATTAGTAGAAAGTGTAATCAAATGGGATTTATGACAGTTTGTACATTTTAATGTTATTTTTAAAAACTTACTGATCAAGTGTCTCATTTCATTTTTACCTCAAAGTACCGTACTTTACATGATGTAATAGCAATAATGAGGACACATTTCAACATCATTTTTCCGCAGCTAGATGATCATGCATTCTGAAGCCTTATAAAGGTAAATCATTATTAGAGTACACTTTACTTACCTTTCCTGTTGGTGCGCTGATGTTATATTTGCAGTAAAGTCTGTTAAAATAGTTGAAAGGATAATTCAGAGATGTGAAGTTGCCATTCTCTGTTGTTAACACTGCTCCAGCATCACAGGCAATATCTGCCAAACCAGGAGCTGCAAAATTGAGGAAAATAAAACATATTCATATTTTGTGATTGTCGATCTTATAATACATGTACAACTGGTATTATTATTATAAATATTAACTAAATCCAAGAACAATTAGTAAATGGTTTGGATTGCTATTGATAGTTATAGACAATATGAAGATAGCTATCAGCTATGATATTATTGCTATCAGAGCTTTTGGATAGGTATCACATGCCTATCAGATTGCTATAATAGCAATTCTTTTTGACATGGGTTGTTTGACTGCATGCCATCAAGAGACCTGTAGCAAATGTTCGTATCTTTTAAGCACATGATACAGTGCTAAAAATAAGATAAGTAATTGTCAGTGTCTGCATGCTTGTTTTAATTGTCATTGCATATAATTTGCATTGTTATACTTGCAAAATAAATATTACCATAACAACGTGTTTAGTTATGCTGTCAGTACTTTATTGCACAATCTGCAATTATTTGAATTACCTGGACGGTCAACAAACTGGTAGCGTACAGAAAATCCAGTTTTTGTCACGGTTACATCTGTAATGAACACTAGGCGCAAAGTGTTGCTTGAGCTTCGGTACTCTTGAGGAATTATGAAACCACAAAGTACAGCTATCTCTTCAGTGTAAAATTGTTCGTCATCATATTGTGCTCCACCAGCAGTAGGATGTAGCTTATCATATATCGTTAAACTGTCGTAAGCACATGTATCGTGATGCTCAAGAAGGACATTTTCAAATTCCAGTTGCACTAGCTAAAAATTCAACAAACATCATGATAAGAAATGTCTTCACGTGCAGAGAGAAGAGATAGAGAGAGAAACAGAGAAAGGTAATTACTTGTATTTGTACAAGACCAAGTACATGAAAATCTCAAGCAGAGGATATGCTGTCATCTACGTGTTTTGTAACAAGAAATGCATTTGTGGGCTCACCTTATCAGCTGGAGCAATGATTGTGTAGGTACAATGCAAGTTGTTCAGATATTCATTTGGATAATGCAAAGAGGTAAAATTCCCATTATTAGTCGTGAAATTTAGGCCAACACGGCATGCATCAAGTCCAGGAACTAAAATATAGTTTATGAAACTGTATGTTTTTAGAGTAATGCTTTTTTTTACTATATATGCTTACAACAAGATAGGTTGCTAGCATTTTGAGGCCAACAACAGTTAACATTACAGCTTGTCCAACACCTAAAGCAGAATATACTGGTGTAACAGTTTAAATTTAGAAAACAGCAAAATGGTTAGATCATTCTGTAATTGTCCTTTAAATAAACGAATTGCAATATTAAAACAATTGCTTAGTTCAAACTACTATATACCTTGAGTTGTAGTTGGGAATGGTATGGAACTGTTTGAAGAATTCACAAATACTGCACCAGCTTGAAACCCAGAGAAGGCATTTTTCCAATTTGAAACAAAGTGGATCAGCATGCTTCTTGTAGTTGATTGTATCGGGTTGGGCAAATCTGTACCGCAGTGTTGTAGCAGAAGAGGAGCATTACGAGTTTCACCATCGTAGACCGCAACATAATCATCATAACATGAAAAATCACCAAACCACCAAAATCCCGGCTCCAACTCAAACCATAGAAATTGTAATTCTACTACCTGCAGTTATATGTATTAAAATATATTTGAAGCATCCCTAATCTTAGCAGTCATTCAAGTTGGAAGTGGACAAATGTCTACTTACTACAATGTACATCACCACCATGCAATAAACATGTAGCCCATGCAATATGAAGAATAAACTGCTATTAAAAAGGTAACGAAGACCGACATTAATTATTAGTTTTCGTGCGGAAAGATACATGTAATAAATTATTCTTTTAATATTGTGACAAAAATAAAAACAGTGTTATAGCATTTTACCTGTCCTTGCGGAGCAACTATAATGTAGGAACAATCCAAATCATTATCATAATTATTTGGATAATGTAAAGATGTGATGTTATCCGATTCGTCGAACAGCATCATACCACCATGCAAACAGGATCGCTCTGCATTGGTAGCTGCGAATTGAAGAACATATTAAGAAAACATAATAGTATTATTCTAAAATTATTTCTAATCACAATATAAATGAAGCATTTTCTCTAAAATGTACTGTACTTTATTATAAATATAGAAATATCCTTAAGGAAATAAACTTTTAAAATGACACTGCAACAGACCAGCTTCTGTACTAAAATCCATATTAAATTAGTTAATACATAATTATTAATTTCCATCACAAATTACCTGGCTCATCTACAAATTCATAATTTGCTAAAAATCCTCTTAAACTTTGAGCATAATCGGAGCTAAAAACTACTGCCATCATGTTGCTGCTACTGGTAAATGTCCTACTGGTATCCAATGCGCCGCAAAGTTTATCCATCAAAGTGCTTCCGCCATTATCATATAAAGTCAGGCTGTCAAACTCGCAATTTAATTCATACTCAACGTCAAAGTCTATTATATATAATGATATAACCTGAAAATATTATTACAGAATAAAACAAAACGTATGTAACACTGAAGTTAAACACAACACTACCTGTTTCAAAGTAAATATAGTACGTGTACAAAATCAACCTCTCCTAATACAGTATATATACATTTAATGATATATAACAATGAAATGAATTTATTTCAATTTTTGCAACCAACAACGGCTAAATTGCAATTGAAACACAAAGCAGTAAAACATATAATAGTAAAAAACTAAGATATCTTAATTATTCCAATCTTCATATTAATATGATACTTCAGGTAAGATTACGCTGAGGCAGCTATTTGAATGCTTTTTAATTGAACGATTAAAACTACATGCATGATTTACGTTTATCATATAATTCAAATGATCCCAAATATTTTATTTTTTATCAAAATGTGGATTTTATAACGCTATACCTTATTTGGTGGAGCTATTATACTGTAGTTGCAGTACAAGTTTTCGGGATAAATTCCTGGATAATATAAGGAGGAAAGTGTTCCATTAGCTTCCGTCAACTCCACTCCACCTTTGCATGCCATTGCGCTTACTAAAAATAAAGGTATTATAGATCGCTGTACAATTATAGCTATTTAGATCTATTTATCCTAGACTAGTTGGAAATTTGCTAAATTCACTCATACATAATTTCTGTGCTCAAGAATCGTAGCTAATCAGGAAACTAACATTTCTAAAATTTATTTTACTCAATGTACAAGCTGTTCCCCATCTTCTGGTTATCTGTTGTTTTACAGAATCAAGTAATTAATTCCTACAATGAAATCCTATTCATGATAATATGTGTCTTGTAATTGCAAACATTAAGTAAAATTAAGCGGATTGTTAGTTTCAAATCTTAACCTGATAGATCCACAAAATTATAGTGCGCGAGAAATCCTTTAGTTCCAAAACTATAGTCTGTTGAAAACTGTATGAACATCGTGTTACTTTCTGTTACCACCATATCCGGGAGTGTTTCACCACAAAAAAAGACGCTTGTAGTGTCATAGAATATACTTAATCGGTCATAACTGCAATACCAACCATCCTCAAGAATAAAGTCACTAAATACCAATCTGATACTCTACAATAAGTTAAAAAAATCTCCATTTTATAATACGATTATTACATAATATTTATGAAGCAAAATTTTAGTTCAACTTCAGACACCAGACGGATTTACAATGAGGACAAATCTCTCATCATTTGTTTATTCCAGTTTTTACAAATACTTTCGAAAGTTTTCTTAGAGGTTACTCACACAATTCAAGTATGCACGGTATAGCAACTAACATATTTTTAATATTGTTCTTGAATCTGTGGCATGTCGTGAGCTAACATAGTAGCTCTAAGGCGATTATCTACTAGCTAGAAGAACAAAATCTCGAGGTTATTTCTTTTCATTTTTTGAAAAGAATGGGGAGATTTCTTAGATTAACTATGAAAACTTATAACACTGTTGTGCGAATCTGGAAATTTTTCAGAACAACACGTACAGCATATTACTTGCTTTTTTCTCCAGTTTCTTGGCTTACCTTATCTGGTGGCGCAGTAATTGTATAAGTACAAAATAAGGAATTGTTGTAGTCCGAGGGGTAATTTGGAGATGAAATTGTCCCTTGATCTGATGTCAACACTACCCCACCATCACAAGCTGAAAAAACGAATGAAGTTAAAAGACAACAAAACGTTTATTTTTGTTTTACCTGCTTTGTTACTACATTCTCTCAAACATCATTATTAACTCAAACTCACAAAATGTATTGGAGTTGTGCTAACAATTTAATAATTGTCCATTATCCCCTGGATTATCCCTTTCGTCATATATCGAATAGCATAATCTGTTATTATGATGTTATAGATATACGTGAACAACGAAGAAAGATGCTACACATGAAGGCACATAATACATCTAAATTTAATTTCTAATTACCTTGTGATAAAGACGAATTCGCGGTTGCTGTTGTTGTTGTTGTTGTTGTTATTGTTGTTGTAGATACTGTTGCAGCAGGAGAAGTAGCTGTTGACGCAGTAAATGAATTTATAATTGGTTGTAATGTATTTCCATGTTGATCTGTAACTTGAAGTGTTCCATCAGATATTGCGCTTTCTAATGCTGTTAGAGCATCTGCTATCATAATGTCGTTACCTCCGGTGTTAGCTGGATCATCATTAGGTGACGGTAATACGTCAAATAAAATGATAATGCTGCCTGAAAAATAGCAGTGGTATGTGCCTGTATGTTTTGTGAAAAGGATAATTTACAAGATTACAGCAGTCACTCATTGAAGTTACTATCACCATTGTTGAGAAGCTGTTTCAAATTTAATATGGTTGATAAATGGTTGATAAATGTACCATCTTTCTATGCAACTGAAACATCATTGTATTTAGACCAATTGACAATTAACTTTGTGTTGGAAACTTTCCTATTTTGCTGTTGTGTAACTGCTAGCATTCGGATACCAGATATGTCAATTGGTTTTAATAAAATCAAAATATTAATATTAACCGCATCCGCAGTACATACCTGGTTGGACATCCATATTCTGAATTCTAGATTCAGAAATGCTCATTTCAGCTGCAATTTGTGGTTTAACATTCTCTATGAACACCATCTTATTGGATCCAACAACTTCACTGTAATTAGCATCTAGACCAAACTGAACAGCAGCGGCTTCTTCTGGGATTGGCAAATTGTCAGGTGTTGGAAAATTGTAATTATCTTGCGCACCTACAGCAACGAGATCTTACCATTTTTTAACTATATAGTAATACATTTCTTGCAAATGATGCGCATTATTCCTAGCCATTATGTTTGCTATCAGCAAACGTAACAAAGATAATTAAAGAGAAACATGAAAGCATATTGGCTACATTTGATATACCACTGGCAAATTTAATTATCCCTAGTATAGTTTACTATATGAAAATACATGATAGTACTAGGCTTTAGTATTGTATATGCAAATCAAAAGTTAAGCATGTCAGCGTATTTGCGATTTCATTTGAATGTTTGAAATGTGTAAAAGATTAGGGACTTGAACCTCAAAAGACGACAAAAATAAAACGCGGTTAAATTTAAAACCCTACCTTCTTGGAGCACAACTACTACAATTGCAACTGTAGCAAGAAGTACAAAAATTAGTACCACAGTCGTAGCAATTATTGCGCATTTTTTTACAGAGTTGTTCTTCGAAGTTACGGACACATACTCCCGAGACGAATGGTTTAAATTAGATGAATGTTCTTGTGTTGTTACATTTAAAGCCTGGTAATGTGACGCTTGAGAATAGCCACCATGTGTAGAATGAATAGCTTCTGTATAAGGTGGGGGTTGTTCCCTTGTATTGTTCATTGTTGACAGCTCGTATGATTCTGGTTGTGTACTCGGCTGTACGTAATGTGGTGTAGATGCAACTGAATACGTCTGTTGTTGGTGAGCAACACCTTGTCCATGCTGCTGGACACTGATAAATCCATACGTCTGATTATTTGCATAATTAGCATCCAATAGTATATCGTTAGGGAATGTTTTGTGCGATTCGTTTACATCAATACGTTGAACATTTTGCTGTGGTATTTCGTCATGGGTTGTTTCTAATGGCTGTGCAGGAATGTTGGGCTCTTGTGTAGTTCCTCTGTGTTGCTGGTTGTAAAGGAGCTGGCGTGGAGGCACAGGCACAAGTGCTAGGTTATCATTCGTCAAAGACGGTTCTTCAACGGGAGTGATAAAGGAGGAACCGACAGGATCTGCTTGCCCGGTTGGCGGAAGCGGTTCATATCTGATGTCAGTTCCCTGTTGAGAATCTGGTGGGGTTTCTGTAAGGCAATAAAGCTAATGTTACTTGTACATAAAAAGCAATATCAGTGTCTCTTGCTGACAAAATGTATAGGAGTTTCTGACAGTTCTCGGTAACATCAGTTTATAAATCATGATTCTTCGTGACCATCAGATAGATCGAGTTAGTAAGCGACAATTTTATGAAAGGCATATTCTGATAAACAAAATAATATTAAGCTCCGAGTATTTAGCCCTTGCTTATTAACATCTATGTAGTGTGTTAACTTAGTGACTGTGTAGATGTATTTGCAAGCTAGTTTTCATAATGCCAGTTATTTCTTCTACTAACAATTAACTATAATCTATATAAATCCAATATCGTTACTTGTAGGGAGTGTAACAATTTCATAATAATAACAAAGCCAATGTTTGGGCGGAATCATATTCATGTCATTGAAGTCTCATACCTGTACGTTTAAAACGACAACCACATTTTACTTGGAAATTAATTATACAGTACTATATATGTATTTTTTTTTGTAAAACAAAATATAATGTTTACAGTTATACTAAAGTCATACAATTGATACAGTTGTTATCTAACTTACCTGACATTTTCTTGAAAAATCAGAAATGCTTGCAGCTAGATTGTAAATGAAAGTAATTGCATCCTTGCATTACATGATATTCCTAAATGTTTTAACTCTAATATATTCTCGAAATCCCTACTTGATCCTATTGGATTTGGACAAACAATTTCATAATGTATACAAAGGGGGATAGAGGATGGCAGCCCGTGGCTTGAATTTTAAACTAGATGAACAGATGATGTTTAACTGCATTGTCTATTTATTATTACGAAATATGTGAAAATGCAAACTGTATCAAAATAATTGCTGCCAAAAACCTGAAATGTGTGTGCACCAAAGCAATCTTATGCCCTCTGCTGTCCAGAAAGTTGGACTAGTCCAGTTCTTTATTCAATGTAATTCGATTCACTATAAGTGCACCTTGTAAGGGTTTCAATGTTTGAACAAAACTTTATTGAATTTTCATGTATTTTGTTTATCGAACTTCCCTATGCAACACTGACGTATTTAACTAGAGTACAATACCTAAGTATATAAATAGAATCAGTTTTTACCGTTTGTTTATTTTGTAATGCAATCATTGAACTGGCGAGAAATTAAACCTTTTTTGTTCCCAAATTATTAATTTAGTGTTCTTTCTTTTCGTATTTTATTCTAAATATTAATTTATGTTTTGAAAGCATAAAATATGCAGAAAGATTTTTAAATCAGTTTTTCACGCAACAGAAATGACACTTTAAAGGATTACTCCCGGGGCTAGGCTACCCTTTGAAATCTTTGTACTCATTTGGTGTTTAAATAATAGCTCTAATGCTGAAAAATGCAAATACATATTTTAGTATCTTAATTCAAATATGTTATTACTTCAGGGTTTTTTTCAACTCTTGAAAATAAGAATAATCCTAAGAGGTACCTATCAGGATGTTTAAATTGTTATATATGTAATTTTTAATCAATTTTTAAATCATTTCAATTTTCTTTCTTCTAGCTATAAATATGTTTTTATATTGTATCAGTCCCCAGTTGTCAGTAAGTGATGTAAAGAAAAACGGAAGTAAACCATAAAAAATGTAAGAAATTTTTCAAGCTAAAATCAGTTGAAAACAAATTCAATTTTAATTAATATAATACAAGACATTATGCTTACCACTCCTGAGGTCAGACAAGCACTAAGTATGCTTACCACTCCTGAGGTCAGACAAGCACTAATTATGCTTACCACTCCTGAGGTCATAAAAAGCTTATATAATTACAACCAAAAAGCTGTAATAAAATAGAAAACTGAAGGCCAGGGGGTACTCAAGTAATTTTATGGTGGGAGTGTACAGCCCAGTTGAAAATTTTAGATTTAGATTGTATACTTCTTACTGTATTTTTTGGATTGCTACAGTAAAGAAATTCAAAAATTTGGATTGTTACTCACTGCTTACAGCAAATAAATTGGATTAATTTTAGGTTTGCATCCCTAAATAAATTTTGGAATGTGCGCATCAGTCAGTTTGCGTAAAAGTGGATTGCTACTCAAATATTTTAAAATTTTGAATTGCTACCCTTATATTTCACAAAATTTGGATTGTTACCCTTACATTTCAAAAAATGTAGATTGGGTTTGCTACCACAAGCTAAGGATTAGGTTTGGCTGCACATCCCCGTAGTAAATAAAAACATGAGTACCCCCGGGAACTGAAGCTTCCAAAAAAAAATTAAATTTGTAAAATGGTTTAAGAAGCCAAAAACCCAGTTTATATACCCGGTTATATCCATTTTGAACAAACCTATAAAAAAACATCAGTTTACAAGATGTACCATCTAATAGATAACATGGTGATGCACAATTTCCGAAGCATAATAATTGTCGCCAGACCTTCTTTTCAGCCATTATGATGCATTAAAATATAACTATAGAGAAAAATATTACTGTACTGCAGGAGAAAATCAATTGTTTATTTCCCCCACTTTAATACGAATGGCTTCAGTCACTTTCATGTAAGAACTTCTCATGTCATATGTACCCCCCACATATATATATATAATGAGGGAGTGTCGTACTTTGGCTTGAACGGCGAATAGGCCGCTTTTTTCGACGGTAAACGCGCGTCACCTGGCAACAGTCCAATGCTAACCCGTAAAACTGTCAGCACATTAGTTATGCAGCAAGCTTGAATCGCAGGGGGAACATTCAAATTTTAGAACGCGAACGCTTTGAAATGATATAATAATGTAGATTAAAGTTTCACAAAGATTACCACTTCCGTTTAAGAGATAATCTCAAAAGTTATGACAATGACCACAAACGTATAGTATTTCGTACAGGGGGCAGGGGGTTAAACTACGTTTATGGTTTAGTGCGAAATGAAAAAATCATGCCTAGTATACGATATTTAAAATCATTCCTTTAACGCATCCCTCTTTTGAAATAGTAACGCATCCCATTTTGAACTGACAGGAAAACACGCACACCTCCCCCTTTGGAACAGAAAGAATTTTTTTTTGTTTACGGCACTTATTCTGGGCGTATTGTCACAATAGGAGTGGAAATGTTTCTTTTTTGCTTGCCAATTTTTCTGGCAGCACGGTAACGTTTCAGTAACCTTTTTCGTTTACTGAACTGATATTTTTCTGAAATCGATATTTCTAAAAACACCACAAATGCACCCACCTTTTGAAAAAGTGTCTGACGGCCCTAATTTCGCTCTTGAAATTGGTTGTCAGTTTCTACACGTGCGTGACGTCCAAATCTCACTAACCCCTACATTTGACCGTGGGGGTGAGGGTAATTCCTATATTAAACATGACATGTATGCATATACTTGCATATTATTATAGTTAATATATGTACATGACAATATATTCTAGTAATAAATAAGGAGTGCTTGGCAATATTCCGGTACAATTAATTTTGTGTTTAACATCATTTTTTTCGATCATATAACATTTTATACACAGAAGAGAAAATAGATATCTTACGGAAATTGTCAAACGAGTCCACCGAGAGCAAAGATGTGCTGTAAAGGTAAAATGCTGTTTTTATGCATTTATTGGCCTACAGGAGCTAATTTTGTCATCGATTTCAGCTCTTAGAATCACGCAATTTTTGTCATGCAATTATAGTGGGTCTTAACACAGATATCTAACCTATTGCATTAGGGTATCAGCTTCTCTACAGTGTTAATTTATAAGCTATATGGCAAAAAATGCTATGGAATGTCTTACCTGCCTAAAAAAAAAACACTAATGTATTCCTGTAAAATCTATATTCTTTTCGTAACATTCCAGTAAAATCGCTTATGAATGGTT
>JAOXYB010098048.1:0-38850 GCA_028565635.1 Phoronis ovalis
ATAGCTGCCAGTAATAAATTAAATTGATGATAATATACTGAAAGTTCCTAGAACACCTGGATTGGTGTAAGGCACGTTATGTATATATCTCGCAATTACCATTTCTAAAGCATACTTACCTGGCACAGGGGATACATTGATCAACAAGGACGTACCCCCAGGAAGAGGCCATTCCATTGCACTTCGGTTGAGCTGACGCCTGCGATAACCCCAAATGTGGGTTACACGGGTGCATAATTTGTGTTAGTGGGGGACTGCGTTCGCGCTATCGCCTTATTTAAAAATAAAGTAATGACCTAAACACACTAACAGATGCTATCTTGTTTTGTAGATTAGTTACTGTAGCTGTATCAAAGGGAATATACATAAACAGCAGGGTGAAATAAAAAACATGTTTTTTCGTAAGACGAAGAGAAAGATGCATTTTTATTATTTTAATATTAAAATAGCCTAAAAATATCACGATCCGTTTAACATGAAGAGGTCATACGTGACGTTGGTAGTTATTCATTTGTCATGAATACATGACGAAATAAAGCATTGAGTGTTAACATAATTATAAGATAGAAATATATCTTTTTTGTTGACATTTCGTCCTCGCAAACGCCAGGTTAAAAAGTTACATATTTTGAACCAGGGTTCCACAATGGTACATAGGTTTAACATTCAATAGTGGCAATAAGTTTGACAGTCATAATTCAGATATTTCGTAGTGAAAATACGTAAAACTAACACTTGAGAACTAGGCGATATGAAATCGCAACGAAATGGAACAAAATATCCTATAAATCAAACAACATTCAGTAGTCTCTAATTGGCATTCGTTTATGAACATCATGTCAGTTTCCAATATTTTTCTATATAATACCACGAGGAATTTCAAATTGATTGATTGATATCATTAATTTTTGGTACACTAAACACAACAAATACATAAAATATATATAAATTACAATAAGTAAAAATGGTGTTTCTTCTCCAAGGATAACATGTAAAGTTGTTGGCCCTGAATATGAGACAAGATAATACGAGTAAATTACATGAAAGCTAGACTTGCTCAAGTCCTTGTGAACATAAAAAAAAAATTATGTTTAATTCTCTTTTTTATGTCTTTTACATCAGTGTTTTTAATAAACATAATTTTTTTTTTAAGTTCACAGGGACTTGAGCAGGTCTACATGAAAGCAAATACAATGAAAAAGAAAAATATAATGAGATGACGTGATTACAGTCACAATCAGTGAGTGATTGTTCAAAATTAGCAATACACAAGCACCCACAGAAATAACAAAGACAATAGGTTTACTTCAGGCATATCTAATAATAATATTTATTTTTTAAGTTTTCACATATGCAGCACCATTTCAAATGTATAAATAAAAAAAATACTGTGGCTTTTATTAAAACACAATAGTTAAACTTTCATAATATAAATTAAAATTATATTTTAAGATATTACACTTAGAAAAATTAATAAATCTATGCATTGCTGCCAGTAATAAATTAAATTGATGAATAATATACTGAATGTTCCTAGAACACCTGGATTGGTGTAAGGCACGTATTGTACATATCTCGCAAGTACCATTTCTAAAGCATACTTACCTGGCACAGGGGATACGATGATCAGCAAGGTCGTTCCCCCAGGAAGAGGCCCTTCCATTGCACTTCGGTTGGGCTGACGCCTGCGATAACCCCAAATGTGGGTTAATCGGGTGCATAATTTGTGTTAGTGGGGGACTGCGTTCGCGCTATCTCCTGATTTAAAAATAAAGTAATGACCTAAACCCCTAGACCTAGCACTGCCATCTGTAGTTTAGATTCTGTAGCTGCACCAAAAGTAATATAAAGCAGGGTGAATTGAGAAATATCTTTTTATGACGAAGAGAAAAATGCATTTTTATTATAGTTTTAAAACACCACGATCCTTCTTAACGTGAAGAAATGTTTACGTTGTCGCTGTTGATAGTTTTTCATACAGTATGTCATAAATACATGACGAAATAAAGCATTGTGTTACAGGTGTTAAAGGTAGAAACTATCTTTTGACATGCCTTCAAATGCCAGATAAAAAAATTGCATATTTTGATGTGGTAGGTTTGACCGTAGCAACAGCTAGGTTTCACAGCGAAAATTCGGACCTCTTTCGTCACCTTTGTCAACTGGACGATATGAAAATCCAGAGAAGTGGAATAAATCAAGTATAACTAAACACCATTCAATAGTGATTATAATTTGCATTTCGTTTATAAACATCATTTCAGCTTCCAATATTATTCTATGTAATAACATAATAACTGACATTCAAAGACCCTACCCACAAGTTATAATTTGGATGGCCTTCACCACAGGGTTAGGGTTTTTTACCCTAGACCTACCAAAATGTTTGATAAGTAGCCCCCAGGCATAAAGGATGAATGCATAAAAGTTTAACAGAATAATAAGGTAGGGCAATCTTTTGTGTTCACATTTTGTCCTCAAACCCTGGTCTCAAACATCAGGAAGAAAAGTTGTATATGTTAAAGCATGGTTCCGCATGCATATAGGTATGACATCTAATATGCAATGATAATCCAAATCCTTTTTATACTAGTGTAAATACGACAGTGGTCGTACTTGATAAATAAACAAAACACATCCAAATCATGCGCTGACCAGTTGTAATCGTTAAACATCACTTCATACATCTGATTTACTTCATGCAGATTAAATTTTCGTTTCTGCAGTAAGCACCGGTCATAACCCTATTGTGGATATGGGCAATGATATGATTTATTGCAACACTGTCAACTAAGTGCTGCCACCTGGAGATTCCCTTTACTTGCGCCAGTAAAGTTTTTCTAATCTGGTCTACTCCCCGGGGGGCTCACTTGAAAAAAAGTCGGGTACCCATGCTCGTCCGTAGGTTGCAAAATAAGCCCCTAAACGGGAAGTGGAAATTGAAACTGAAACAACAAAAAAAACGCTTCCCAAAAAAAAAGAAACGTCGTCAAAACAAAGTAATACACTAAATTTAAAAAAAAATGCAAAATGGTCGCCAAAAGATAATGGTCGCTGCTCCCACTGAAAAAGGGAACCCTAAACGGGAGGTGTACGTGAAAAACCAACCCCTAAACAGGAAGTTACATTGTAAGTATCCTACCTTATTAGGTGTTGATAAAATAGTTCTCGAAATGACTACAGAGTGCGGACTCAATCGGGGGCTCAATCACTGGGTTCTATATCTAAATACAGATGTTCAACTAAAATTAATTTTTTATGCACATAGTAGAATACCTTTCAATAACAGCCTTACAATTTAAGATTCATTTTATTTGTGATTATAGATTAGAAAACTTGTTTTATCATCAATGATATTATAAATATGTCAAAGTACAGAGATCTGCAAACCAGAATTCATGAAAAACACTATTAGAAAGTGATTGTTCATTTGATGGCGTCTGCACTTAAGTAAATTTGATTCAAATATAAATTAAGTCCAGAAACAAATTAGAATTTACTTTCAACAGTAAAAAGTCTTCGATCTTAATTATTTCTCGCTATTTCATAAAGGACCGGAGCAAGGACTGACATGATAAAGATTTTGTGATAAGACCGAAAGCTTTCTATTGCTAAAAGTAAGATTCGTTTCTAGACTAAATTTATGCGTTAATAATTTTAATATATCGCTTGCCATCAAATAGATGTATATTATATAGAATAACGCCGAATAACCATAATTCAATGATTCCTATCGAAGAGGTACACTTCCGAAAAACTAATTACTAAATTGGTTTAAAAACTCAATTAGGCATAAAAGATTTGATTAAGAAGATCTGTCCATTAACTCTGTTATTATCCTATTGTTTCTTGGGTCATTTTCAATCACAGTGGTTTTAACTCCAAATACAGAAGGTTGGCGCCATGAACTATATATTAATAAGGTATTTTGATATATATATATATTTTGGGATGGTTAAAGCGGCGATAGTGTTAAAAAATGCAGTGCATGGCTGATTTAGGGATGGATCAAATATTAATAGTGTGTTTTATTTCATCTTTAGGCCACAAGCTCTTCGATACAAATTTTGTACAATACAAATTAAATATGGCATTGTGTTTTTACAATCAATATACATACAGCACAATTTACATACATAGTTAATACTGCATGCAATGGTTGCTTTCTTATTCTGAATGCAAGATATAGATATTTTGCTAACATAACCTGTGTATCTTTGTGTTGTGATGACAATAAAGCATTCATTTTTTCAACATTTGTGTTAACAGTAAATAACTGAATCATGATGGATCTAATAATCCTTATGTTCTGCCAATGTTTACAACATAGTCTTACACTGCATTAAAACTTCGATCAAAAGTTGTATCAGTTAATAACAAAATTTATAAAAATGATTTCACCCATGTTTTATATAAATTAGAGGTATAAAGTAAAAAACATTGACCTTTCATACTTGATACGCCGCTTGTTTTCTACAAGTTTCACAACATTTCGGGCACAGTTAAAGAGTTGTGACAACCTATTCTAGTTTTAATATGAAAAGGTAAAGAAAAATAAAAACAATTGATATATTTTCATGCCAAGTAGATGTAGCTGTTTATACATCTGAGTTGCATTAAAACATCAGATGTCCATTATAATGTAAATATTTAATGGGTACTCGGGTATAAAAGGGACTCCGAAAAAAAATTTAATAATAAAATTTCTTGAATGAAATTGTAGAAAATAATAAAAATCATGTATCGTTTACTGTGATTATTATTAATAGGTCTTCCGGCTTGAGTTTGATCATTACAGAATTATAGACATTTTTATCATTAAACTGTCTCGCAAGACAAATTCAGAATTGATAAAAATATAAGTGGCCATTTTGTCATTATTTAACTTCAAAAGCAAATCATCGTGTCAACGGCAGTGGTTTTAATGAATTACTAAACTAGTAAAACCCATGCATTTATACTGAGCAACAATGTGCGACCAGAGGTGGATCCTGGATTCTCTCTTTATACTTGTATAATATTTTTTATATGAAAATGCATTATGATTGACTATCGTCCTGAAGAGACATGAACTTGCCGATGTACGCTAACACAGCATATCTCTAAGAAATTATTCATTTTACAATTTGTGCTAATTATTAATGTATTTTTAAACACGTTTTGTAATGGTGCAAAAAATGATTTTTTTTACATATCTCTTCTCTGTTACCGTATTCGTAACAAATGCATGACGTCATAAACAGTTAAACGTGCCACGTGTAAACGTATTTTAAATGGAATAATAACGTATGGAAATCTCTCCATGTTCATATTTTTCTAAAAAGTTCTTAAAAGGTTTCAAATTTAAAAGTTTTATTTATTTTTCAATAGTACTTCTGTACAAGTTTATTAGCTGTTAGCATCTTTCCAAAAACGAAACAGTTCAAAAATGCAACATAATGTGTAAATAGGATTATTACGGTGTTGCAATTATGTCTAATTTTCTGGGGTTTCGTTTGGTGCTGTTTTATTGATATCCGGCTAATTTTCCGAGCTAAGTATCGTCTACCTCGCCGGGGAGTGGCGCAGGTTTCCTGCTAAAACAATAGCAAAAACATCAGTATAAAAGCAATATATAAATAATATAATAACAATCTTCTTATATCTCATGAAAAGTGTTGCTAGGTGTGAACAAATAAAGTAATTTTGGCAAAATTTGCTTTTCACGCAATCCTAAGGAAATATGTTCACACCCCGGGCCAATAGTTTCGGGATTGATGGATCTCTGACGCCAAAGGTGTGCGGCAAGTAACATTATCATTATCATCAAAATCAAATTATAGATAAAACAATTTGCACTATTCAATCTTGTTATCATTCTTTTAAGGTGAAATAATGTGCTTGAAGGTGAGAAAAATCGGAACAGATCAGAGATTTTTATCTGTCGGATGCTTCAAGGTGCCTCTGTTATTGTTACCCCGTAACACGCGTGGTGTGCTATTATTTATTTATTTAGGCGCGGGTGCGTGTACCGTTGAAAATGTAGACGAACGATTGACCATGGATCGAGAAACTTTAAATGTTTAAGTAATATATTTCAAGCATAAATATGTATTCTATTAACTTTAGTAGTAATGTAGCCTGTCAATGCCCGTACTGTAGAACTGGTAATATAGCATACGAATTGTCCTTTGTGAATAATATATAAAACGGAAGAATTTCAGCGAAACATTAACTTGTTGAAGCTATGGATTTTATTTCATTTATTTTTTTTTTGCATTTCAGCAACGCGTCCGACGTCTGATTTTGAATTATTTTTACAGAATGTTTATATAAAGACACTGTGCTTTATTTTGATCCTACATGAAACTGTTTCACATGAAATAAAAATGAGTGAAAAGAAACATTTACTGTCGATCATAAAACAAGTAAATTTAATAATTTAATACTTCTCTTGTGTTTGAAATATACAAGTAAGCATTGGAAAATATAGAATTATCTACTAGACCTCTAATTATTTCAGAAGCACCGTATTGCCTGATATCATTTATATAGATGAACTATAGGTGTGAAAAATGTCTGGCAGGGCACTTTATCTCTGTTGAAGGTACTAACTCTCCCCTGAGTGTTTGCTGTGTGGCTGGCGCCGGGGATCTATTATATTCTCATTATAGATGGAAATTTTGTCAAAATCAACAGGACCAATAAAATAGAGTAAGACGGCTCAAATTAACCACATTAACTTTAAAATAGAGCGTAAAATGATGTAAAGAAGATAGCTCTAAGATAACATAATCAAAAATAATTGAGATTTTATTATTTCTCTAGAAATTCGTTTTGCAAGATAGAGAGAAAAGTGGCGCAAACAAACCAGTTTCTATAAATTTTAGCATCTTTATTTGACTTAGCTCGATAATAAAATAAATTATGGCTTTTTTAGATGTTTTTTTTGTATTTTTATAGAATATCGCTAAACTGTTATAATAGTAGATAGTATTTATTAAGGGCCACTGAGCATAATATAACTATTTTGCATCGTGGAATTATATTTTTATTTTTTTACTATATTTATTAATTAGGTTTGTTCAAGTCTTGTTTCTCTTGCTTTGCAGTACAGCTTATAAGTTTTTAAATTATATATTTTCTTTCCAGTTCGTGAATACATGCTTCCTAGAGTCATTTCATACATAAAAATATTTAAATATATTTTAGTTCTCAAGCCTTACTAAAGAGCATCAATTAAAGTTCATCAGTTATTAACAAGCTCATTTCCATTTGGATTCGCTTTTTATGTTCAGACGCATTTTTAACGATTCGAAATAACTTTACCCCGTGATTGATGATGTTGCTAGTTTACTTCAGAAACGGATGACGTCATAAACAATAAAACGGAGGAGTCCGCCTTTGAAAGAAAGCACTCCATGTCATGCGCTTTCACTTTTCGGTAGCTTGCTAAATCTATAAGTATATAAAGTAACTAAGTAATAAAAGGTCTTTATACAGAAAGATTTTCGCACGGTATTTATGAAACAAAATAGGTAAAGTAGAACTCAAATACACATTACCAAAAGTAACGAAATAATTAGTTGAATTGACACAATCTAGTTAATCAATTAGTGAACAAATCCCTTCAAACTACCTAATTTTTGGAAAACAAATTGATGGTCCTAATATATATAGCCGTCTGTCCATCATCCTCTACGTACAATAGCGATTTGTCCTGAGTACTTCTTAATTTAACCATTTCCATAATTAATATAAAAGCTTGTTTATTCCCATCAATAGTATAGATGACATAAAGATGACAGGATAGTGATTTTCTATTGACTCTTTTATCAAAAATCGTTCGAAATGTCAATTAAACAAATTACTCAGAAATAATCTTATAAAGAGATATTGGTCGATTTACCATCGAGGAGGGCTCACGCACGCTGTCTTGTGCAATTAATCGTAAGACGTTAAGTTGAATCACTGTGTTCTATTCTAGGCGGGTTATTTTTTACAACGTTTGAGTGGTATTCAAATTCCCCTTTTGATTCAGTTCTTGTCATCCAGTTTACAAAAAAATCACTTTCAACCAATAAATCATCGATAATTCAAATTGTTGCACATTATCATCAAAAATTGAACGAGAATCAAAAAAGAAATTTTTTAAAAGAACGGAAGCACTCGTATGTTATTTTTGTTTTATTTTTTGCCATTTAATACGCCGGAACAAAAAATTTCAGAATGTTGCTTGCATAGTTACTGACAATAGCATATAAAGTGGATGGATAAAGACGTAGCCACAGATTGACTATAGTTTTATTAATAAGTACCATTAGCTAATCCATTTAATGGATAATTGAGAAGGACTATATTCTAAATAAATTGAAGATTTGTCAGATTAAGTACCGTTGACTTTTTGTAGTCGGAAATATTATCTTTCTTCTCAGCCTTCTGTTGAGTTGGTACGTGGTCGTGAACTTTGATCTTATTTTAATTCATTGGAAAAGTAAGATCAGCAGTAAAAAGTCCTAAGAATAAAACTGAACTGATGATTTTATTTAAAACATTAATTTTAGAGTATGTTGAAATGAAATTTGAGACAATTGTTTATGCTTTGTTAAAGTTTATATATATATAACGTACGTGTTCCTTCATTTGAACTTTCTAACAATTTATGTACTTTCTAAACCGTATTATATTTTAAAGAACATTGCAAATAAACTAGAAATATATTATAAAATTCTTGATTGCATAAAAAATATCATTCTTATTTATGACAATTGAAATTTCTTCTTTTAAACATTTTTTTATTGATCATTACTTTGTTATGGTACTTTGTATGGATGCGTTGATGGAGTTGCGGAGTACGGTTTTGAGTCGAGAAGCAGAGTGCAGACTGCTCACGGCTTACAAAGGATGTTTGTGATGCGCAGTTTCACAACGAGTTGCGGTAGGTTTGGTCAAGAGCCAGGAGTCGAGTGCAAATTAGTGGCGTGCATAGCAAATAAAGCTAATTCTCGAAAACTCATGATACGTAAATGACGTAATTTTAAGAAACCCAACTGATCAATAACAACTCAATTAAATTTTGAAAATTAACTCTTTTATTGTGGCTTCTATCAACATTTATGAACATTTTAAACTATTCACTGATATTGGAAGGATGGAGGAGGGGGTTACATTTTGAAAAATTCAACTCAAACAATAGAACATTATTAGAGGTGAGGCATAAGGCTGTAAGGTCTGTAAAAGGAATTGTATCATTAAAAAGGACCCACCCCGTGACCCATAGCCATCGTAACTCATGATCTATTAGGACCAATTCCCTGCAAGGGCTAAAATACAGAATGGCACGTGGCATAACGAAAAAAATTCTATACAAACAGTATACATTTTTGGTTCTCTGTTGCTAGGGTTTTGCATCCTACAAGTGTATGTAATTCTATAACTATAAAAGCGATGCCCATCCCGGGAACCAATGACAAGTTTGATGTGGTTCCTGTCATACAGCTGAAGAAGGGATTAAGCTTTCCAATGTATCTTAATTTTTACCTGACCACCGCTGAGAAAATCACCGCAATATCGGATTACTGCGGGGGTTGGAGAAGTTTGCGGTCTGCATTGGACTATATGCTGTATTATTTTATATGCTTATTTTATACTAATATAAGTGCTACTTTGTATGCATACTTCTCTCGTGGCATAATTTTGGTTAATAGTTTTTGTCATTATTGTTCACAACGCGTGAGTTGGGTTGAGTACTTAAATTTGACATACAAAAAAACTGTTGTGGTATAGCATGTTGTCACATAAATAATTTTTAAAATAATTACGCTTCAATGGGGAAATCATGCTCGCTAAATTCACCACATTTACTTTTTCTAGTCTCCGTAGCTACAGGCACACCCTTCTCCTGGATCTGCCATAAACTGTTTATATGTAGAGAAATTGCGCTGTAATATTGAAATTTGGCCTCTCCTTGGCTCTCTCTTTTGCCATGTTGAAAGTTTTCTTTATATCTAGAGTATTAATATTTTATTTCATCTCATCTAGACAGCTTAATTGCGAGTCAAATACAATACCAAAAAAAGATGAATTTTAGCTGTGTTTAATGATTTAAATATATATTATAATATTGCACAAATCTAGTAGGACATTACACCATTTTATATTTAACACACGAGGTATTTAAAGCACTTAGAAACCTTTCTCTTAATTCCAGTAAAACATTTAATTTAAGAAGATTTTGTTAACATTATATTTAAGAACACAGATTAAACTAAATGTATGCACCGTATTCAAACACGTTTTTGTATAAAGTTTTTCAAACAGTAGCTGAACATAATCTCTTAAATTTCAATAGATTTGAGCATTACCGATTTTAATCCTAATAAACACCACTAGACATAACGAGCCGCACTTGTTATTTGATATCACAAACAGTATGATTAAGCAAAATTACATCTTAATATTTGTTGAAACTCTTTTCAGTCGAACAAAATTCGAGCCAAATCCTCTTTAGCACTGTGAGTGATTTTATTTGTCAAGGGATTTTGGTTATTCTAATCCTTTTTATTTTCTTGTAGGTATTCATTGGCACGCGAACAAGAGAAGTTACCCACACGCCTCTGTCGCCAAAGGGTCGGATTTACGGACTCAGTAAAACTAGTCATTACCCCCTGGAGCTTTCCGAACTTCCCTCACAACAGAGGCAAATCCGTGATTTACTGAGGAATAATTTTTTTCTAAATTCGTATTAGCAGATTTTTTAAATAGATTTTTAGATTAGAACTCGGGATTTTTATTTAATAGTGCAGTAAATCCACAATTGTAACATTTTTCTCACTGCTTTTGTGTTTAAAACGATATATGATACTGCAAAATGCAATGGGAATAGAGCAGTTTTTCACACAAATAAAAGTGTGATAAACTTTTTTATGTTTACATTTTTAAGTTTATTTAAACATTTCATTTTATGCAAATAAAATTAATCAACTTGAGAACTTTTTCAAGGACATCTTGAAGTTCTTTTTTCTTGCCTTTCACAATAAAGTTGTAGTGTTTGCAAAAAAAGTTTCTGCGTGTGTATAAACAGAAGCAGCACTTTAACTATTTTTCCGATTTAATTGTATATCAACAATTTTAATTTGAATATTTACCTTATATAAAATCAAGGATTATAGCAAACCCTTCATACTTTTATCACCAATTCAATTCAAGGAGCTGCGATGTTATTCAAAATTA
The DNA here is from genome assembly GCA_028565635.1 of Phoronis ovalis. Taxonomy (NCBI): domain Eukaryota; kingdom Metazoa; phylum Phoronida; family Phoronidae; genus Phoronis; species Phoronis ovalis. The sequence goes on from JAOXYB010098048.1 coordinate 11,212, forward strand.
TAAGTTTTAGCACATCCCTCTGTAAGCTCAAACGTAAACTTTGGCGTGCGAATGAGAGAAAAGGAAAAATTAAACGCAAACACGAGTATATATAATATGATAACAATTTCCTTTTATTACATAGTGCACCGATAACAACTTCGTTGACATAGGGCATTGCATATAAATAAGAGTTTTAATCAAATTTCCATATTTAAATTTAGAAACTTTAATTTACATGTCGGAAAATTGAAAATTCATAATACTGAAATACGTTCTGCAAAAAGTAGTTACATGTGATTTAGTATTTACACTATTTACATAAATATTAAGTAACAATTATGAAAGAATGAACGCTGGCAAATGAATTGCAATCAAAAAAAGTAAGAAAATAATGAGCATAAATGTTTGGAAGACAATAATTTATAACAGAAAATTCAATCTTTATCAGAAACAATTTGCTTAATGGAATGTTAAAGTCAACCCATTATGATATTCAATGTCAATAAGCAAAATGTATGATTAGCAATAAATAGAATACAGTCTATAAAATTCAAAACCCATGTCTGTCTTCTTCACAGTCTCTCTAGTTCAAAAACGCTGTCATCGCTGGCATAGCTTGTGTTCGGACTTGATACGGACCCTGTGTTTATTGGCGTAAACCACTCGGAATGTCTATCTTGTGCATAGCTGTATGGAGATGATGTTTTATAGTTTGAGCACGGTGAGTAGGGATTATAGTCACTGCAAGAGTCACTGTATGTATTTGAAATAGGTGATAGTGATCCAGTCGAATTATGGCTTTCATACAATGGCGCTTGGCAATAGTTCATTTGTGTCATATGTGATGGATAACGATCAGTGTTTGTAGAAAATGATGGTCCGTGACTAATTGTATCTTCGTTCATCATATGACTGATGACTCCATTTGCTCCACTTAAAAAGTTGCATAGATAATTTTCAGCGTCAATTTGCGATGAGTCAAAGCATTGTCCATTTTTTATGGCTTGCTGATGCACATCTGCCAATTTTAAAGTTTGAGATAAAGCAAAGATATAATTATGCGCAAATCGCAATGTTTCAATTTTTGTCAGTTTGGTATCTTCGCTATGTTGTTCGGGTAATATCTGTCTCAGTGTTTCCAAAGCTTCGTTCAATCCATGCATACGATTTCTTTCACGATCGTTAGCTTTTACCCGTCTCGCTTTTTTCAGTTTCATAACGACTTCTGGATTTCTCTGTTTTGTTCTTGATTTCCCTTTTCGTTTTGTGGAATCAATTCTTTTCAATGTTTCTGCGTTCGTTTGCATTGTTGCTGCTAAGGTAACTGTTTCTGTTGAATCTTGATGCTTTGGTAAAATTGTCACTGGCATCGTCAGAAATCAAAAAGAAACAAAATCACTAGAGCTGATACAAATTGTATAAAGGATTAATATTGTAGATATATCGCTTGTAAGCAAGATAATATGATCTGTTCAATGAGCTACCAGTATTTATAGTGGGTGGTGATTACTTATTCGCTAGTCACGAGGATACAAGAACCAATAAAAATTCAAAGATAATAGCCACGTGTAGTAATATAAAGAAAACTCGTTTTGACTACAGCACCGCACGCGACAACCTGTGATTAACTAATAATCACCTTTAAATTCTGTTATTCTTCCACAATCGCCAGCACGAGGCTTAAAACAAACAATCTCTATAATATAATATAACTAACTACGAAGTGCAAAGTAAAATACCAAAAATCAGCAAATATAATTCAGTCGAATATTTTTTTTCAAAATGTAATCACTTTGAAGATTGATAGTGAAATTATTTATAATTTTGTTATTTTAAAAATTAAATATTAAAAAGATTTAACAATATTATGGAGGCTGATGGTAGTTTTTGTCTGTTTGTTTTGTATACTGATATCCAAAAAAATTAAATGAATTTTAAATCATTTAAAGATGCATTTGAGTACATCTTTCTGTGGCGAACACCTCAGCATATATATGGTTTAATTTGTATCCCTTATTCATAAACTTTAAAGACTCACCTACACTGGTATTCCAGTACCTAAAGGCTACACTGCATATGCAATGAGTCGAATGCCGCATTTTTGTAGTAAACTTCCATCATATTTTGTTATATACAAAACTTATATATTTATGCAGTGTTTGACTTATTATTCTAAATCCCCTTAAAATATTTGAGTAAATAAATTAGGACCTTGTATAGAATGAGACATAATATCATAACAATAACTTAATACAAAAAATCATTGTGTCTATATTTTAGTACACTGTCGTACAGACATCATTAAATACCTTCGAGTCAATGAACAGGTTACACATTCTGAATATATCGTTACCGACTTCATACGGGACGATGAGTAAATTTTGACGCTTAATGCCTTTGATCATTAACTATTTAGAGGATTATTTTTCTTGGTTAAATTTGCGTTGAAAAGTATAATTCAAGCGAAATAAAGTTAAATATACGTTGGAAATTATGAAATAGAGCGATAGAAAGTTAAATATACGTTGGAAATTATGAAATAGAAAGAAATAAAGTTAAATACCTGTTGCAAAACACAGATAATGATTCAGAAATATAGTGACAGATTTAAACTACATGTCTCTTTCTATATTTTGATAGTTTCGAGATTTAAAATTCTACATCGAAACTTGGATGGTCTTCAAATAGTAGCCATATCGCTGTTAGACACACTTTCTGTTTATTATAATGTACATTTTTGTTAGTCAGGTAACCACAACTTACTAGTGACAAAATATAGTAATCAAATTGAAAACCTATATTTCTTTACTGTCCTTTATACTTTATTTTTAATTCTGGAAAATATAAGTTTATTGGCTGGTTGTACAAGATTTATTAGCTTCGACAGTAAAATTTAAGTGCCGTGTTGCAGCTTTATATATGGAGAGTTATGGCGATTTAATACGCATTACTATTATGTAGTATGTTGTTGAAAGTCATTTATAGCTAATGATGACAATTATTGAATCTTCTCTCTTAAGCTTTAGGAAAAGAAAAGAAGTTATGTTGGACATGATGACAAAGGTATCTGACTGCTTCAGTTTCTTGTTCAATCAGAGAACAGTAAGTCTAATTAAATGAATAAATATATTCGCTGTATTGTAGTCCTTCAAGTATGAAATAAAATCACATTTTATTAAAACGAAATTAATATACTGTGCACACCAGTATACTGCCACTACATTTTACAAAACAAGTTCATTATTTTGGCAATGTGTTATGATGTGGGGATGTTAATAAATACAACTAACATAGCGACTAGACTAGGCGGTCGGCAAATAGTTTGTATAATTTGTTAAAACTTGCTACATCCCTAGTATTGTGTAGTTTTAACGTGATCGTAACATTTTGGCACTTCTCTTGCTGTTTAATAGATTATTTACCAACTTGGGGTTCAACAGATATCTTTGTTGTTGTTTTGCATAAATTACCTTCTAAAAGGCTGTGAGTACATATACATACATACATACATACACATATTAATGATGAGCACCCGGGGTGGCAACGGGACCATCCAAAACTGACATTTAAATTATTTGATAAAACAATGATACCATTAAAACGCCTTGACACAGTTTATCACTGTCAGATGCAGACTTCAATACGCCAGTAGCTGTGCGATTTCTGACTTTTTCTGAATATCGGCCTGGCTGATCTAAAGAGTATTTTCGTTCATGCAATACTGGATTCAATAATTAGATATTGTGAAGAGATGTTTCATTTCTTGCGATATTTATTTCATTGTTAATAGTAGGTAAATTGTAGCAAAGGCACACAATGCCAACCAACAGATAAGAATATTTGTGTTTGTACGGTGGGTTTCGTAAGAGTGGTAGCTAACATAGACAGCATAATGATATGTCGGCTAGTAAGATTGGGTTCATTGCATGTTTAATTTATTGAGTACATTTTCATAAAATAATTACTTTCTTCTTATATCGACCTGTGATAAGAAACTCTAACAAGGGTAACGATAACTTTAAAGAGCATATATCACATAACTTCGTCAAGTGATTCAATAATTATTAAGACACGTCCCTTGACACTGATTTTGGCGCAACTTTTCTATCCGCAATCTGGCTTTAAATCGATAGATTAAAAATGATAAGTTAAAGAATTTAGGATATTCGTTAAAAGATTCTAATTAAAATTAATGCACATTTAATACGAGTAAATTGATAACGCTCCTGTGCTGGGGCTTTATGGTATTTGACTGCCCCACTGCGAGCCTGGGGCTTATATTATATACTATTATACAAAGGTGTTATGAAATTTTCGCTAGAACCCAAATTATCTATTTTATTCGTTTTAGATTCAATTAACTCGTGGCGAAAATAATACCTCGCCTGCTCCCGACCGTCCTCGGTCACACAGCGCGATGATCATAGGCCTATTGTTAAAGATTAAAAGCCTGGAGCCATGCCTTGTTATTTTGTGATTCACTCCTTATCCAATATATTGATGGACCTACTTTAACTGTTGTTATTTGCCCTGTACTTTCTTTATACAAAATTGCATAATGGTTTTCAAATAGTTTTCAAATTTCAAGTCTTCTTGATCACCTCTGTATTTATTGACATGTGTCGCTCGATAAATTTATGGAGAGCTCAGAAAACTAGTGAATAATAACAGTTTACTTATGAGTTGCCTCTTGAAAGTGCATTTGCTATTGATTGTTATTTATTTATTGTACCTCTCCACTGTTAGTCAAAAACCATTAGAGGGAAGGATGATGTCGTAAATGTTTAATCTGCTGATCCGGATGAGCTGCGTATTATATTGGCAGGATGATGTCGTAAATGTTTAATCTGCTGATCCGGATGAGCTGCGTATTATATTGGCAGGTTGTGCCTCCTCACACGTTGACGCTTTATTTCACTTCAAAAACATCTAAAAACCGAACCCATTTTTTACAAAAGAAAATCCCTCTTAAGTTTCTTTTTTGTACTAAACTAAAAGTTTTAAAGACCACATCTGATTTAATTTTCTCACATTTTTGACGAAAAGATCTGTCGATGAACTATTTTGCTAGATACCTAATGGCGAACAGTAGAAAGAAAGTTTCCTTACGAAAATTAAATTACATGTATTATGTTAATTCTGGAAATCACTGAGGGTTATTACACATTCAATGTCTACAATATTTGTATTATTACATAATTCTCCTAAGGTATTGAAATTATTAAAGGAAATGCAACAATTAATAATCATCAAATACATCTTAGTTGGTTGAATAAAACACTTTATTTTCAAGGAACTTCGCCTATTCGGCCTTTACTCTAATAGTCAATTATCATTTTTGATCCTGCTATATTACCTTTAATAAGCATTTTCTATCGAAAGTTGACATCAGAACATTATAGATATACAGAACATTATAGATATACTTAACACTTATAGATATACTTAACACTTTTCTCTTTTCATTTTATTATTGTTTTAAGCTTAATCATTATATTAAACTTCACTCACACTATCCTTATTATTTTAGGGTAGCTGAGCTGGTGCTCCATCGTTATATCGCAAATATATTGGGTATTGACCGTCTGCACACAATACGCACTCTGATAGTATTTTTTTCTGACTTTCGTACAAAAGATTTATTTTGCAAATTTAGTATTTTGACTGTTATTATTCATACTGGCCGGGTGCAATTATTATCAGCTTGTTGTGAATGCATGAAAAGCCCGGATGAAAAGGTATTATAAATCTTCCTGTATTAATTCACCCCCTAGGAACAAATCCTCTGGTTATTTTGTACCTTTTCAAAATCTTTTAAAAAGATTAAAATTGTTGTTTTGTGCAGAGATTTATGAAACACGCGCTTGTCTTCAGCTGCTCGCGTGGAGACATTTTATAGGACGATTGCTCATAAGAGGATTTAAACTAGTCACATCGACGGATAATTTTACTGCTAATTTTCAGCGCTTCAGCTCTAAATTGAGGCCGAGTATGTTCATTCTGGTTAATATTTTTCTGTCATTATACACTGAGTACACTGATTACACTGATTACACTGTCATTACACTGAGTACCATAAATTGAACATTTTTTCCTTTCCTGCATGGCCGGCATGTCTTGCACTATTAGAATAAGACCCAAGAGGCAAATGCAAAATCGAATATTTAATAAAAACAAAAGATGTCATCATTACAAATTGTATCATCTGTTTGCTGTTTATTTATTTCTTGATATCCTTTGATACCTGTAAACTCCTTTGAATATTCTCTTTACTGGTGATTGTAGTATTGATAAAAACAACAACATTAAATTGCAAAAATATATTTATAAACAGCATACCAACAAAAGAAATGAAATATTTAAAATTTCGTCATTTTGTGCTAAGTAGCTTTAAGAACATTATTCAATTTTATGCGCTGTTTGATATATCCCCAAATCGGATCAATTTTAATTGTCGTGTTATGTTTCCCTGTTTACGGGTAGGCAAATTGCTCAATATAAAATATGAAAAAGATGACGTCAAATGTAAATTCTACTATTATTCGCTTTTTTCTCGTAAGAAAAGATTGCTATAGTGTAGCATTTTGGGCATAATCTTGGGTAATAAAACTCAGGTGTATTGAAATAGTTGTCGCAATAATATTTTTCTCCAGTATAACATGTTTTGTTGCGTTTTTAAATATGAATTTTTAAATAATTGCTACAATTACTGAGCTATTATTTTTCAAAAAGTTTCTATCAAAGAAGCTTTTTATTGTTATACTGGGCTATAAAGAAGAGCATGTGATATGGACAGCGTTCAGATTGCAATTTCTTCAATTTTCAACGAAAAGATATATAAAAACGTATTCGTGGATGCACTGTTCAAAGATTGAAATGTATTTTTTTTTTATTAATTCATCACACCTGTTAACAATAATTTTAAATTCAACGTTCTATAATTTTTATTAATGAATTCAAATATAGAATAAACTTTTGTGGTATAAAGACAGTTAATAAACTGATAAAGTTCAAATCTTTTATTACAAATTTTTACTTTTAATGAGTTCAACGCAACCCTGGTGCGACGCATCATACGGAGACAAAAGCAAAGAATTCAGATTTCATAATTTATTTCAAATCTGTTGTTATTTATAAATGGTGTTTTCCACATATTTAAATCATTGCGCAAAATAGTATGGAGTTGAATAATAAATTTAATAGAATTTTAGGTAAATAACAATTGGCTGCATCTCCTTGCTTTAATTTGTCAATAGGTGCAAGTTCGACTATGCGAATACTCGACGAATTTTCCATTTTGTCCCCAAAGAGTTGATTTATAAAAAAATAAAATAAAACTGAAAAAATAAAACTTTTAAGAAATCACTTCCAAACTCGCTTCCAGGCCGATTTTACTTAAATGCTGTTATATACGTACAAGTAAAGTTTAGAAACTAATAAACTGTATGGCTCAGGGGATTTTTTACACTTTTTGTTATTTTCTGGCAGAAAAAAGCAATAAATCACTTATTTGGTTTATGATTTTGATAGGAAATAAATGCCCATTAATTGCCTTCTTTTGTTGCGCGCTATAAACTTCAACGTGGACTTGTTGCTTCATAAAGATTTTACTTTTTATATCCCTGCATGCTTTATCCAGAACTGGAGCCAGTCTACATGAGAATTTCTTGTACACCTGATGTCCCTGTGCGATAATTGTAGCACCGGAATGGAGTAAAATGAAAAGGGCGTCCATATATTATGGCATAAATAATAATTAAAACGGATGTGGTCTTTACATCTCAGTTGGATTCATGCTGTTTACCAAGAAATACAGCCTGATAAAGAAATCATCCCCATTTGTGATTTGAGGAGTGGGGTAGGGTGTTCGATCGAATCCCCTCCATTAACGAAAAAACAATTTAAATAACAAAAAGTGTAAACAAAATACCCTGAGCCATACAGTTTATTAGTTTCTAAACTTTACTTGCACGTATATAGCAAACGTCGATTTACGTCATCGAATTGGAATAAACCGTATTAGATCTATAGTAGTTCTTCAGCGTGAATATGATACCATGTTATTTATTGACACCACGACCGGATCAGTAACGGGCCAGAACATTGATAACCACTGTTTACTGTATATAAAAATCGGTCATATCAACAACCTAGTTACAAAATTACTAATTTTTTTTGGGGGGGGGTAATTTGTTCCACTGAATTGAACGAGATAAAATAATAGTAACAAAAACAAACAAGATCAAACATGTTTTGATACTAGCGCTACTACTAGTATTACGACTACTGCATTCATTCCCCATATAAGGACTATTTGTAAAACGGTAATTTTAAAATAAGAGAAATGTCAGGTAGTTTAGAAATTACAATTACTAAACACCGTGTACTGAAATAGTTATTTACAAACCTAGATATTAGATCAAGATCACGTGATTGAAACTCAAAGGAAACCTAATTGAGAAAGATACCCTTGGGCAGCAAGAAGAAACCTGATCTTATATTTTAAAATAAAATGAAGTAGGCAAATTTAATAGCTCAAACTTATAACGAAACGAGGGATGATTGACCTAACCCACGCCCGAGGGATGATTGACCTAACCCACGCCCAGAGAGATAGAAAACACCGCTTATTCTGTTATTGTTTGGGTTTTTTTAGTAAACGACGCAGCATTTAGTGAAACGATATATTTATTATTTCTTAGACTTCATAGTAGGATCTTTCATGGTACAAAAGTGCAACTGGCGACATATAGTTTATTCGCAGGTCCACCTAAACTGGGGATAAATAATTCAATTATCTGGGGGAGTCTACGTTCCACCTGTTTTGAAGCAGACCCATTTAGAAATAAACATTGCACTTTAAACGCAGGTAAAAAAAACGGCTCCTAATAAAGTAATATTTTTTTTATCTGTGCAAGAGCAACTTCGAGGGCAAAGTCACTTAACAATTGAGATGAAATTATTATTTGTAGACAACAAGATATGTGATCCCTGTACGTGTCTTCTAATGACTGGTTTCATGTTTCTTGTCTGTAATTCATGCTGAGTGGGTTCTTTTTACTAATTGTTAAAAATTGTCTCCTTTAATTTTAACATTTTCATAGAAAATCGTACAAATCATTATTTGAAGTGTCAGATTTATTTACACGTTTTTGAAGTGACACGTGTAGTTATAGTTGAAGTCGCACGCTTGCACACTGTGTATATACCGACATGAACCGAAATTTACGTACTCACAGGCTCCAGTGTGTTCGATACCACAATTATAAAAAAGAATACAAAGTATTAACAAATCATTGCAAAATAATTAGCGAAATTGCATGTAACTACCACAGCAAACGCATCGTAAGATGTGTACATGTATATGTGCTATATGCGTTCCATTTTCAACTCGATCTCCATCCAATACAACCTTTCAAATGGTACTTACGAAAATGTATTACCGTAATTGACAAAAAAATAACTGCTTCTTCAATTGTATGATTGCATTGGCTGTTTTGCAAATGTTCGAGTTACTTATGAATGAGTGTTTAACAATTTAAATAGAACAGTTCGGGTAATTAGACAGAGCTGTCGTAGCTATACCGCACATATACATACATGTGGAGGCTTATTTTCTATGTATATGGTGAGGTATATTCAGATGTCTAAACATAAAATAATTCTTTTATTTAGTAGTGACAGTCCTGCGAAATGTTTGTATGAAAAATATACTTGTTAAATCAAACAAAGTGACTAGTAGTTCTTTTTTGCTTGTTGAAACATGACAAATGACACGCCCTTGGGAAAATCCTGAATCCGCCATTGCGTTGTCGCTGTCCTGGACTACAGTGTTCGCCAAATAATTGAGAGCGGTGCAGTTGCCTATTGAAATTACTTTTACCGCTAGGGTGATACTTCTAAAACGATTTGAAAATTACACGATTCTTGACGATGTCTGATCTGTATAAATGATTACCTGTGTGATTAGTTGTGATAGCAAGAACAATACTTGGTGGTCAGGGTGATGTATAGATCAACTCGTGTTTAATGGACCTAACAATTTACTGCTACCGATAACTAGCTAACGGCGCGTCATGTAATTTGTATGATTCTTTGTCTTACAAAAAATAGAGTGAAATTCCGTGTACTTGTCACGACAATGAAATCCATCCGTTTTAAAGTAGACCTCAGTTGTAATTGTGAAGAGCGCCGTCTTTTTATGTGTTCAAATGTATCCTAGACAGATGTGGAACCGAAAAATCAAATTTGATTAGGACTGATTAAAAGTTTTGGTAAGGATGAAATTTGAAACGCCGTCTCATCGGATAGCAGAAAAATTAAGAGATGGATAGAGCAACTTTATATTCACTTAATTTGAGACCGTAACATCTTGAGAGTAGGACAATAACTGCTTGATGAATCAAAATCTATTAAGATTATTTTGAAGTAGTTTTGAACTTATTCGAGCATTAGTTAAGTTTAAACGTTTTGAACTGTTTAAAATACAGCGTTGTATTGTGTTATATGAGAATTACTTACTTTAAAAAAGCAATAGAAATATATATATTATCTTCTCAAGAGAGCTTTAAGCCACTCTGTACACACTAATATATAGTAACTTTATCCAGAAATAAATATCCCAAGTAGCGACACTATTCTAGAAATCTTACCTCACAATACAAACCTCTTCATGTGGGAGCTACACTTAAAATCAGTTAAAAACTGTCGAATCTTTTTAAATGATTTTGATTTTAGGCTTAGGTACTTTGTATATAGCTAAGTGCTAATTGAGTGGCTCTTAATATAAAATCACATTTAATTTTATGACAAATGATGAATGACTTCCTATCTTTTTTACGGATGATAGATATATTTGCTCTAATTAAATACAGCACAAGTTCACCTGACTTCATTTCATCATTTGTGCAACAGGTTATATTATACGTTTTTCAATATTTAAATTGCTACTCTGTACTGAGTTGCTTTATCGGAAATATAAGGTTTCATCATGCTTGTAAAAATATATTTTTGAACATCAAAAAATAAGTTTAAAAAATGTGTCTTCTACGTTCAACGAAAAACACGTATAACGTTAGATCTATATATGCCTATCTCTTAAAATAGTACTCATTCTTTTACAAAACTATTGCATCTATACCCCGTTCAGCAACTTGTGATACTTGATTAAACTGTAATTTGTACGTTTTTATGTCTAGCTTTAAGAAAGGTAAAGTTGATATATGATTTGAAATATTCTACATATCATATTAAAATCATTATGAAATATCCAGCATGAATTTTTCACCTTTAAGTGACCTTTTCAGTTTAAAAAGAATTACTGGACATTAACAAATTGATTCAAGCGTGCTAAATAAAATTTAAGGGAAAGTACATCTTAAATCAAAAAAAACATTGACCAAAACTTGTTGTCACCTTTTGACAGCCAAATCTTTTGTTCTGCGTTTAAAGAAAGGTGCTCTGCTGCATCACACCTGATTTTATAATACAATTACAAAACCATTAGTCAACTTGCAATTTATAGTCAATTTATGCATGAATACCTCTAATACTCATACTTTATTCTGTCATTTTTTCTAAACGACGTTTTCATTCACTTAATTTTAAATTTACAACTTTCTTACAAATCGGGTTCTTTTTAAAAGTCACGCACAATAATTAGAGAGATTGACAGGGAAATGTTAGCTAATTTCGAGGTTCATTTATGTTGAATGAAAAGTGCATCTATCTTTTATTTATTTTTTACTGTGTATAACACAATTGATCACCTGCATCTATAGAAAGTTAAACTGCGCATAATTAGGATTGTTGGAATGCTTAATTTATGTCATTTACTTTATAAGGATCGATCCTGCATAAAAAATGAATTCGTGGTCATTCATACAGTGAAAAATATTTTTTTTATACAACAATTCTATTTATGTTGCTGAGAAATAAATAGTTTGACTAATAATTCTTCCTAAACCCGCTATAAATGTGAAAAAATGTACATGACATTTTATTAGTGAATAAGTAAAATTAATTTGGAAACTGATATTTTTCAATGCTTTGTATGCTAGGCTAGCCCTCAAATTTCACATTTCTCGCAATATCCCGTGGTGGACGAGACTTGAAACCCTAAGATTGATATAGATATTTTTTAACAGTTGCTCGATATGAGTAATCTGAATAATTGCTAGCAACCCAACAACTTGCCAAACAGTACAACAGACTAATCATTAATTCTCAAATCCAATGAAAATCGACTACTTGACATCCACTATTAAAACATACAGCAATCCGTACAGATTGAGTTATCGATTTGTATGTAGATAAGTCAATTGCTGGCAAATTATGAACTTGCTTACTTGGCTCTATAAGCTCTCAAGTGATCTCATTTCAAATTGGCGAGTGTCGAGTGGTGGACTATACTAGATTGCACAAGTCGACAACTTGAGTATAGCTAAACCCTTGACTATATACAGTTTTTCCCGGCATGTTTTGTTATACTCAATGATGAAAATTATACCTAGCATATATAATGATATATTATAAACATATTAACTTATAAATTTATAAAGGTAGATGGCGCTGATATGTTATAAAGTACTTTTCTGCTAGATGACAGATTTTAATGCATAGCAGCTTACTGAATGATACCTCACTCATTACTTGAATAAAACGATTAAAGTTGTTGCTATATCTACTAATAATTTATCACAAATGTTGCAAATTAACACTGTTTTACACATAGATTCGACGTGCAATTAGTAAAACAGATATTTTTACGTTTTAAAATCAATAGAATGTTATAAAACAACATAAAACAAATACATTAAACATTCTAAACAACAGGTCAAATCAGAGACGGAAAGAAAGTAAATGTGTGTTTGACCTGCAGTTCAGTTAGTTGAGTCTTTGTCATTGTCGTAATTGCCGATGAAGGAGGTAAGACTCAGGCAAAATTTGGTAATTACGACTCTGTTCTTTAATTTGTTTCTGGATATAAATGCTATCCCATATTTTTAGAGTCTGAGACAATGCCCAAATATAGTTATAAGCAACTCTTAATGTTTCGATTTTCGTAAGCCTTTGACTTTCGTCGTTGTTGGAATTAGATAGTGGCAGAATTTGTCTCAAACAATCGAGAGCTTCATTTAATCCGTGCATTCGATTTCTTTCACGATTATTAGCTTTTAATCTTCTTACTTTTTTTACTTGTTTAACTATTAATGGATTCTTCTTTACCCTTGGCTTATTTTTTACTTTTACACAATCTGTTGCGCTAGTTGAAATGTCACTGGATTCTTCGTTAAAAAGGTTTTCCACTGACTTGCAGCTTTTCAAACATAGTTGGTTTTCACAATGTGTCTGCTGCTGATTTGATCCTAAATCTGAAAATTAAAAGCATCAATTTATTTAATAATTAGCTATAAATCAAACAAGATATAGATACACGTAGGTAACTTTTACGTGCTCAGATATAACTGAAATTTGTTTGCTGTACAAGATATTTTGGCATTCTCTTCTCGTTGCCTACAGACACGAACACTTTCCTCTTGGAATATAAACTATTCGAGACCTTTACGTTTTGACCAAACCACCGGGCTTTTATCATGAAGATGTCGGGTTGGTTTTGTTTTCATTGTTTAATTTTATTAATAAGTTATGAATTATCACAGTTTATTTCTAATTTATCTTTGTTGATTACCCCTTGTGTACAGACAAGTAGTATGATATGTTAGAAACGGTAACAGTTCTTCGCCATAAAAGCTAATTTATCACTTCTCTTGCGGTCTTGCGTTCATAAAACAAAAGAACGTTACTGGCCTAAATGGCAATTTTCGTTAAAAAATGCAATTAGGTAAGAGTAAAATGTATAACAGGAACAAATAAATAAAAATGTTAACATAAAAATACAATGACAAGGTGCCATTTAACTTTTCATGATGTACTTGAGCTTTAATAGGTTGTAAACAATTATAAACAAATAATTTCAATTATTTCTTAAAAAGAAATATTACACATTCAGCATTTCTAGTAAATCTTCAAAAGAACCCGATTTACAGAGCTTTGTGCTTTTCAAGAATATCCTAATTATTACTCGATAAATTAAATACTACATATAACTGTACCTGTAAAGTATAACTCTGACATCCAACATTGCCTATCTACAGTCCTTTTGACATTTAGTTAAAAGGGGTACAAAATAATCAATATTATCGATAATGTAAAACTTTTAGTATCAATTTGATACCTACTCAGACATACCTGATACAACGTCCGAATCCATTCCGGTAAAAACTCACAATTCAGTCGATTTGATGCAATAAGATTTTCTAAAAATTTGTAATGTCAATTTTTGTCGGATTTGTCATTAAACGTGAGTATGCCAATAATTTTACTTCGAAATCTGAATAAATCGTTAAAGAAATTGTTGTAGAAGATATTTACATACGAGCCTGAGCTTCCTTTTAAGTACCTTGCTTCTGGCACGTGTAATTGTTAGTAGACACGCGACTGTTATATTTATATCTATTGGTTGGTAATAAATGAGACTCCCCGCGGTCTTATCACAAAATATCAAATATTTTTATATTTTATGAAAATAGTTTCTATGCCAATTTGTTGCCCGAGACGGAAATCGTGGTAGGTTTTAGCGTTCATGATTAAAACAACTATTATGCTTTCTTTAGTGATATACAACATGCTAACCTATTTGCCGAAATTATATTTTGCTTTAAAAGTGAAAATTGTCCACATTTACTCTGCCATCCACACTAGTTCAAATTCACGTATTTGCCAATAATATAATTTGAAATGAAAGTCGTGCCAATTATGAAATGATAGGAATTTCTTATTATTACGTAACACTTAACTGCATTTGTTATTTTACTAATTTCCAACTTTTCCCCTTGCTTAATGAAAACAAATGCACGGTATAAATCATAAAATACCTTTTTATAAAATGATTTCCTAAACATTGTGAATTTTGTAGGCTTTGTTGCAATAAATGCTAAAGCCTATATAAGCGCAGGTATTGTGTGAGAGTAGTCTCTGTAAGCAAAGTACAACATAGTATAGCAATTTTTTAATTTATTGATTCTTGAATGTCTAAGGAGTATAAAGAATCACGATTTTACGTTGTCGCCACTAAAATTAATTATTATTTGCCTTCCTCCTCGAACAAAGTGTTGTACTTCTTTGACGTCTTAAAGAGATTTAAAACAGGGAGATATGTACCAAATGTAAGAATGTTATCAACATATACACACGTACTTGTAAATAGTTTCATCAGGTTGATAATCCGTCTAGGTAGAGATAATAATAAATCCAAGACATACTTCGAAACCGTCAATATAATTGGTTGTGATCAAGATTTAACATTATGGAACGAAAGAGTAACTTGTTTTGCATACTGATTTTATACTTATCTACACGACTATGAGAAGGCTGTATATCTTTTTGAAGTTTTAAGAAAGTGTTTCATTTTTAAATAAAATACCACAACTTAGTTCTTACAGAGTATTTATTATACCTACCGACGATCTTCAGTATGCAGATTTTTAATTTATTTTATAAGTCATTGTGATCAAATTATGAATGAAATTTATCTGCAGTGTCTAGTCATATATTACCCTTCCATGTTATGTATCATTATCCGGGCATTATGGCTCTATAAACTTTAATAAGCAATGCTGAAGCGTTCTAGTGCTACATACCATACCTCTTACACCCACGCCATCTTATTATAGTTTTCCAGTTGAACAAAGTGGTCTCTTTTTATAAGTGGAATTCAAGTATAAACTCAATACAACGTCTATTTTGCATCGTTGAAATTTCCAACTAATAGAGACTCTACCTGACGTGTAACGCTACTGAATATATTTGAGAAATTCCAGAATAAATAACAAAACATATATCATCATATAACCGTGCATTTTAAACATTTCTAATGAACGTAAGTGCGCATGCGCATAAAACAAAGGGGCGGGAATATTGAAATGTGAAAAACACATTTTAAGTGGTAAAATTCAATTGTGGATTGTTTTTTTGAAAGAAATTTGCACCTTTTTGTTTAGAAATTAATTGACTGAGTTAATTATGAGTTAGCAGAAGGTTTTTTAAAACCATTTATCGTCTGAATAGATTAATTCTAAGCTCAGTTACACAATAAAAAGCGCCGAGAGTGTTTTTCACCATCCACCTGGTAGAATTTTGCATTATAAATGCGTTCCTAAACCACCTATTTTTGATTCTTTTTAACGAAACATTTAATTATGTGTAGTTTACAAGCATTAATCATAATTCTGTCGTTATTTGTAGCGTTAATTTCTCACCTGCTTAGATATAAAGCATTGTTCTCTCAACGAGTGCTCAGCGAATTCAGAAAACTACAATAACTCAATCTACTCGCCACAGTTTCTGCAAGCAGTGTTAATGACAAGTAACAAAAGATATTAAAAAAAACTTTATCAGGTTCTTCAAAATATAAGAAAAATTATAAATTTATGACTCTTGCGGAGAAATATGTATTTGCCTTCTGTCTCTAATCGAAACTATTTGTTATACGTCTCAGTGAGTGACATCTAACTGTATGTATGCAGTTTGCTGGCCGACAACTGTTGGATACAAGCAACAAGTAATGAGTCGGTTTGATCCAAATAGGTAACCCCGCTTATTATATAGCCCTTTTTTATGAAAGCCCATTTCAAATGCTTGCAAAGGAGTAGTAGACCTCGTTTGAATAAACGCCCCCTTTTCATCATTTTGTATGTTGGTAAGCAGATATTTTTCTTAAATTTCCATGTGTGCATTATACCTTAGAACACAAACACCTCTATTCTCCATTCACGTTAATACTGTCATCAAGTTGAATTAACTACTTTGCATTTAGTAATGGACAACTATCTTCCAAACCAACTACACCAAAGTGAAAACGGCATGAAACTACTTCACTTAAATTCTTAAATTTCTTAAAACTAGTTTTTATGGATTTATAAGCATTAAGAATGTGATATGTAGGAATTTTATTCAAAATATTGGAATTGTGTTCAAACTCAATGAACTTGGATGGGTGCACATTGAATTATAAGAAGTTTTTCTGGAAATAAGACAAATCTTTCCATGGAAGCAATATAGTTACTAGATATAGAAACTTCAGAGATTTGTAAGATTCATATTCTCTTTCCTATTTTGAGTTTAACATATTATTGAAAAAAGAACCTGGTCACCAGGTATGATATTATGATATGTATTTTTAAAATGGTTTTACGGCAAAGTAAGGTTTGGATTTTATAACCCTCGTCTCGGTCTGTAGCTGTGCCTTGCTATTCAGATATGCCCAGGGTAAATACTTTTATATGAATATTTGCGGGCAATTTACTGGTCTTTGTTCAAGTTTGATGCTCCAATACAATGTATAGAAGGTGTATCTGTTAAACAATAGATAGCTTGTCATATTTTGTAATTATTACCTATTACCTACATGTACTACTCTTCAATGTTTTTATTGTTTTACAACTAGCCTCGTAATTCGTCTAGACATTTTTTTGCATCTGGCAAATAACACGTCCGTCAATGAAGTAGAATTATACACTTCGGGTATCAATAGCGGATCCAGTGGGAGCTTTGCGGGTGTGTAACTGCATCCCCGAACTACATGTGTATCAAATACTGCATGCAAATCATTTAAGTTTAGTAATTAAGTCTTTATGTGGTAGCATCCGCTATGAGCAATAGAACTGTTTTGTAGCAAAGTCCCTAGGACTATAAAAAATAGTTCTGCCGGTTATAGGTTTATATATCCTACCAGCTGCACATTGTGTGCAGATACTGCAGACAGTGATTCAAATTTAACATTTTTATGTTTAAGAAGATTGACTAAAATTAAGTAATTAACTATCGTTTTGATACTGATTTATATGTCATAATAAATAGCATATGTGACAATACCCAACGTACATAACCCGGATACATGTACCAGTCACCCAGAATGGCAGACGGACAGCGTTGCTAATTTATGTTCTGTCATTGTTACTGAGAAATTGCGGAATTGGCGTATTTCGAATATTCAAAGCATGGTCAAGTTAGCCAACACTGCTTTTGTGAGAACCTGTACGAGTATCTATTTAAAAAGCCACACATACATTTGTTTAAACCTGTTGCCAGGGACCAAATTCATAAAGATGCCTTGCAAATTTCCGTTTTCCACTATGACGTCATGAATATGCCCAAACGCAAAATGCCATCAATAATTAATGCCAAAATTATTTGGTTCTTAGAATAACAATATTTCAAAAACTTGTTTATTAAAGCATTACCTCGAAGTAGAAGAACCACTTTGACATGGTATTTTCCAGAGCACAATTAACCTTATTAAGGTAAAACAAAAGACAGGTGTGATTAGGTCAAAGTCGACGCTTTCAATAATCTGAGACTAACATTCACCCCCCCCGGTGCGTTCGGACATGATTTGTATAACTTCACGTCAAATTTTACGACATTTTTCATATTTATGTATCATTTAGAAGCTGATAATTAACAATTCTTAAAAAAAGTTTTCAATATTGAAATCAATCGTTAAGTTAAACAAAGTTGGTCAACAAAAACAAAACCAAAGCCAGTGGCATAATTAAATGAATGCAAATAAAGGAATTATGAATTGGCATCAATTAGGCTAGACATTTAAGTACTTGTATAAAACTAGTTAATTAATTTTTAAGTTATTGTACATGTAAATCAAAATAACATTATGTGAAAAGCAAAAATAATCCAGTTCCAGACAAGACAGAAAAATCTAAATTAGGTAACGGTGCTAAAAAAAACACCTATGTAGTTTCAATACGGTCGGTGAGGTGAGAACATGAAATAAAACATTCTTTAAAATGAAATTATTTTTTTGTTCATGCTACCAATTTTAAATCAGTTAAAACTTACTCGTACTATTGCTTCTAATAACCATTACTTTTAATCAGAAATTTAAATATTTATGAAATTAATCCCACTTAAAGCGGACGACTTGCCACACGCTTAGGCATTTCATAGATAAGACCTGTCTCAACGAGACAAAAAATGCGAATCTTCACTAGTGATAGTAATTATTTCATAAGATGTGCATGTCAGAGATGTTGATCTAGAGTCTCGCATGGGATCTCGCATTAAACAAGTAATAATCAGAGATGGATAAATAAGTCTCTGACAGTGGTGGATTTAAGAGGATCTGAGGGTTTGGTCGTATTTACTAATAATCCCTTAAATCGACCTTAGATCCGCACCTGCTCTGAAGACCAGATCTGTCATATTTCTTAGTGGAAGAGGATTATTTCCTGACCAAATTTTAAATCTTATTCAAGAATCTATCGTATTACATATATATTTTATTTAAAATAATTTTTAATCTATAATTATAAATCAAAGGCTTTATATAAGTTTCAACGTCTTTACTCATACTTGATAACTTGTTTAATTTTAGTTTATTTAGTTTATATATTGTTATCTGTCTGCTTATTATTGTTATTCTTTTTGTATTTTTTTATTCTTTTTACATGTGTTGCTTATGTATTTGCTCTTGATACGAAATAAAGAATATTCTAGTAAAAATAAAGATGCTGTAAATGGGAAAATGGCCTATACCCATGATCCACTCCGCGATCTACGTTACTTTAATACACCACTGCAGTTTGTATATTTTTTCTAACATAAAAACATGGACGCAGCAGAAAAGGAAAGATAAAAAGTCAGTTATGCATTACTCGCCATAGTGGAAGAAATGATCAGAAATACGATGGGTTTACCTACCCTCAAGCATGTGCTCTTCAAACGTAACAGGTAATACAGAACAAGTTAATCATTTTACGGCCGGCTCGCCAAAGCACATAAAAACTGCTCATAAACACAGATACACAAACATAAATGAGGTATATGTCAGGTAGCCATTACAGAATTCCATCTTTACCTAGCAAATCTCTGTCATAACGGAATGTTTGTTATCTGTGGCTCCTCATTATTACTTGAAAATGAACCGATAAATAACATTATACACTTCCAAAGATAAGGCGATTCTCCTTGAAAAAGAAACTTTAATAAAAGTAGGCAAACCAACATTGTTAATTTACATATGTTTTATTAAATTAAAGGTTCAAAAAATTGACTTGGCGCCTAGGTTTTTGTTTGTCAAATTCATTAGATTCTAGCCTGTCGTCAATAATCATGGTAATTTTTAGGTAGAATATTTTATAATTTAGAAGTTATTATTTGTGATTACTGAATAGACATATTTACAAATACCATAAAATTTTAAGCAGGTATTTTTTCAAATTTGTATAGTACTAGGTTCTGTTTTTTTCACTTTGGTAAACGATTTGTTTTGTTTTTTTCAAGTAAAGATGTATATGCAGACTCTAATAAAAAATAAACACTTGCAAGTTAAGTTATGTATTCTACACAAACTTATAAATTTACAAAGTCTGAAAATTGCTCAAAATTAATGACGTTATCAGCAGACAGATATATACAGGGATTGAAAAACATGTATATACACGCAAAATGGCGATTTGTAACTACTGCATGCTTAAGAAAATAACACATTAAAAAACGAACATGGTTAACAGATATTTAAATGATGCATTTATATGCAGATCACTAAGTAATACGCAATAAATATGAATAAAAATGAAAACAATCGTACTAGTTATAAACTCGGGATACCAGTATGGAAATACGTTATCATTTGGTGTATCATAGATTAATATACTAGTCGTTCTAATTAATTAACAAATAGATAAATTGATTTAGATATTTCAATCCTTATATCTGAAGAGCGTACGCGTGCTGGCTCTTAAATGAATTAAGCTATTACAATAAAATAATTAGTTGATTATAACGTAGTGAGCTAATATTTACAACGATCGTCATCCAAAATAACCAGTGCTTTGCTTAAAAAATATATCTGGATTTTGAAGAAAGATTACGTATATGAGTAAGTTAAGGTAAATTAATGATTACTAGTTGCTAAGGTTACATGAAATGACACATTGTCAATATAGTTTTTTGTCCAGCACTGATTTGCCTTTGTATACCGAAACATGACATTTGCACACATAACCACTTTAACACTGTATATTCCACCGCAATAACAATCAAACACCGCCGGACTATTTTAAAACTTGTAAATGCAAAAAATATATTAAAGAACTTTAGAACACCACTTTACAAAACATGATTTGGAAATAAATAAATTAAGAATATAGTTAAGAAAATATATATAAAAAAAACAAAGTTGATGAAATATACCGTTCTGGTGTATATTGAAGCTTTGATAAATTTGAAAAAGTATTTGTTAACGAACTGCTTTATTTGTATATTTAAAATCGGAAGAGGCAATTATTGTTTTCGAAATGAGGATTTTAATTCTATATAATCTTTCGTAGTTAAATACATAATGGTGATCGCGTCCATTCTTCTAAGATCGAGCCCTATCATTACCCCAAATAATGAATTTCTGAAAACCTGTGTTTATCAAAATAGCCTATGATTGAATAATTAGCAGAGTTATCAAGCTACCGATGACTTTAAGTATCACAATTATGAGGCCGTTATTCAAAAGAGATCAAATCTCACTTTAATTTCGGAATGTTAAACTAAACTAAATACTGCATTTCTGTTGACGTTGTTGCATACAGTGGACGGAAAACAGTTATTTTACTTAGAAATTTGTATATTGCATTACCATAACATGTTACCTAAATTCGTTATTATATTAGAAAAAAAACAAACTCTTCAATATAATTAAGATAATTTGCTGTTTCTCTATATCGCAGTTTATTTTCACAACCTCTGATCCTACAGTATCTATTAGAGTGGATCCACTCTAAGGGTTCATTATGCAGAAATGTATTTTTAAGTTTCGTTATCAAACTTTATTATGATATACATGTACATTGCAGCATGAATAAAGTGTATTACGCGTACCAATTAAATCACTAGTAATATAGTCACTCGATCGTGACTAAAGCTATACCATAAACAAAGTAACTTCGCCTGTCCCGCACAAAAGCATTACAGTCCTCAAAAATAATGTACAGTAGCACACAAGGTCTCCGTGCACATGCTCTAGTGATTTTGATGTTGAACAAATGGTTCGTATAGAACAGAACAGAACAGAGGTAAACGTCAAAATTTGAATATTGCTACTTTTATAAGAAATATACATTTGATTTGAATGAGTCTTATCAGTGATTTTAGATATTTCATATTTTAAAAAGTGATTAATTATTTTGAAACCAGGAGGTTCCTGAATGGCAGTTCGCCGGTAATTCGTCATTGCATAAAAGAGAGTCTATTACCGTTCAGTCAACTTTCTAAATAATATCATACACGTGCCATCTGTCATGTAGTACGCATCCAGGGTCTTTGTAATGCCAGTCATGTAAAATCAAACAGGTTGCAGAATGAATGAGGCGAGAAAAGATTTATATTACCAAAAAGGGTGAAACTTATCTTCCTTAAAAAGTACACCACAATTCGTTTCATAGTTAAAGTCCTTGTAGGTTATAAAAAAAAATCGGTTATACAGTACAATCAAGTTTTCCTGCCATCGCTATATATAAACGGTACAATTTTCAAATAGTAATTTGTCGTGTAATAACTATTGAATTATTATGGATTAAGTGAAATCACTGACTCAACAGTCTTGAATCAGTGAATTTCTAAAAAAAATCTAATATCGCTATGGACTACAGCACGATATGTCTTTCTAAACATGTCAAATTAGAAGGAGCATAAGACAGCAACCACGTGATCTGGCGCATCCAGAAAGCCATCTGCTACAAAAAGTGTCGAGAAATAATAAAAGACTTCGAATGATCTTATTAGAATAGAATTTAACAGAATTATTAAGTCTAATAACAATGACATTTCTTTCCCAAATTTGATTTCCAGTTTACACTTACAGGGTTACTAGTTTTCATGTTTTTGCCTTTGTTTCCGTTCTCCAAAAGTTCTCGATTTTATTTGACAATGTTAATTGCATAAAATTAGCAATAATATGCGCTCATTTAAACAAAAAAAAGTTCTAACGCGTGTGCGCCTATAACGAATGCACTTCTATATTCGTGCAAAAAATATGTTAAAATTCCATTGTTCAGTTTTACCTATAAAATTTCAAATTACATTTCGCTGCTTGGGGATTCGTGAATTTGGGAAAAATATATATAAACATTGTTTATTTATTTGGATTTGGTTAATTATACATGTTAAACATCAATTCCATTCTGATTGGATAAGAAATGAGTCGATAAGATAGAGGTGGGGTTACACAGATGGTGGTTTACGGAACTACATTTTTAATCAGATTTACCTTTTATTTTTTCTGAATATGGATATACACATATTTTAGTGGTGTAAGACTACCGAATAAATCACAAAATATATAACACAAGATTTTTGCATACTGCCTTTTTATAATGCGTTAAACTGGGTCGTATACAAAACCGATTTGAGTTGCTACAGCTAGGAATGCGGCTCGTGCTGTAGGGATGAACGCAAAACAAGAGGCGTGGCTAGGTCTCATGCCTACCTCATGCCATCTGTTATCTTCTGCATTGATTGACAGGCTATGTAATGGTTACAGTGAAACATTGACCCTATTTCGCCCCAACGTAAATATGAACACGCACAGCATCACTAAAATTACTACCAAAATAATTCGTGTCTGGTTATACTGGTTTGAGTAAAAAGCGTTATTAAAGACTTTGTCTCAAAGCATATTTCTGTTTAAAAGATTAAAAAATATATTTATAATATTTTTGAGCACATTTTTGCTTAGAACATTTTGTCGTCACTGAATCCCTCACTCATAGATTCAGTGAAACGTTGTATCAAGAATCGATTGCATGTTAACAGTAACAGTTATTAAAATGCGTTTACCACATACGATACTACCAGATTTTCTGACTTATTTGCCGCCAGCAAAGTAGTTATGTATTTGAACAGCAGTCAACAAGTGTTTGCATATATGCACTACTACACGTATTGTCTAGGCACGTGCCATCTGTCATCAAATTAAAATCAGTTCAATTCCTTTAAAAAATGTATTAAGATTCATGGCATGATTAGAAAGTTATTGTTTTAATTGTAATTTAGAATAGTTCGAAAGGTATGTAGGCTATGCATTTTAAAAAATAGACATCAAGAGAAAAAGCAAAAAAAAAAGTTTTGTCATGGGTGCTAGAGTGCGCATTTGTGTGGCCCGTTCTTGATGCACTATATTAAATGTTCAGAATGTTTGCCTTTATATATATAGTTTTATTATTTTATTTCAAAAATCACAGTATGATAAGATAAACTAGGTTAATATGCAGCAGATATAAGATATACAGCAGAATTGCTGTCCAATAGTTAGGAAAGCGATGTTGGTACATGATAAAATCATTTCCTTATTTGTTCCACCGTTCTTGTTCAACATTCTGATTCATTTTTCTGAGGTCAAAAATATTAACAAGCTATAACGACTAAGATAATTCCAAGAAACCTAGAAAACACCTATGATGTATTTATATACAGGTAAATATATAGTGTTTAAAAAAAGATACTATCTATCTGCTGCGGTAAATTAATTAGATAATTAATGGCTGGAAATAATAGCTGCCACGCGCCATCTGTCAGGAATTTAATTCATAGCCTTCAATAAATACCGCGCTGTGCTTTTCACGTAATTTATTCTAAATGCCTGGTTTTATTTGTATACATACATTATTACATACATACATACATACATACATACATACATACATGCATGCATGCATGCATACACACATGCACACACACACACATGCACACACACACACACACACACACGCACATACACACACACATACATACATACATACATACATACATACATACATACATACATACATACATACATACATACATACATACATATATACATACATATATACATACATGCATGGAACAAACTATTAAAATAGAACGGAAAATGAACATTAGCCTCCTGACCTATATGCGCCCTTCTAATAGCAAATTGGAGAGTACTCCAACCTAACTGTACCTCTATTAGCTGGGATTCTTTATTCAAAGCCATTAGGAATAAAACTGTTCCAAGTAGCTATCATGTACTGTGTTAAGTCTACATTAGTTTTATTCGCTCATGATATTGTTCTTGGATATAATGGATAACTTGGGTAATGAAGACACATTAAATAATGATTTCTTCCGCTCGGTGCGCAATATAGACATAACTTGATATCCAAGAGGGAATAGGGTAAACGTTGGTAGTTTTAATCGCAATTTATTTAAACTACATATAGGTTTAATCAACAAATGTTCATATGATTGCTGCCTAATGTGCTACAGTTAGTTGGTAATAGTGACAGAAACAGGTTATACCATGAATTTGCTAGCACTACAGGGGACACCTAGTGGCTGTTATCGAACAACGTGATGTCTGCCAAAATCCATAACCTTTTGCCATTTACTTCGTCAACTATTGAGAGGGCAAACAGAATTAAATTAAATCACGGAAAGTTGTTACAAATTCAATAATAATTCGAACAAGATAAAAATCATTTCATTTTTATTCTAGGTAAAACTTAATTCCACATCTTAATTGTTTTGTAAATTGATATCAAAGTTAACTCCCGAATCATTTAGCTTAAATAAAGCGAACAATTAAGGCAGCAACAGACCAGAACTAAGAAATACATGTGCTTTAAAAAAAACTCAAATTGGTTTTTACGGTTAGATAGATTTTTGTTAAAAACATTGTCTGAATTTTAATGCAAAGCTGTTTTGATTTAAATAAATGCATTGGATATCATTTTCAGTTACCTGAGCTCATAAATACCTAACAAGATTAAACGACATATATCTCCTCTGCAGGTGGTCCTATATGATACACGTATATATATTTAACGATATGCTTAATATTGCACGATAAAAAAATTATTATAGCACCTGGTTTTGTAAAAATTATTATTCAATACAAATAAAATACTTTTTAACGTTAAAGAGGGTTTTCCGCTGCAATAAATATGAATTTAGATGCTCAATTAAACTTTACAGCTATTAGCATTTTTCACTGTAACCAGCAAAGATGTTACTTAATGACATGGTATGTTGTTTTAACGACAATTATCCCAAAGGAGTGGCTATATTCGTTGTTATCTAAACAATAACACGAACTCTTTCCTTCTACGTTTCTACTACCTGTTCCTCGGAAAATTTACAATCACTTTTGGCAGTTATACCTTGGTACTGCGTCTATACAGGTTACTGGGTATAGTCTTGCAAGAAATCTCCGTTAGCAAAGGGTGCATATTTACCATCTCTCACTTTCATTTGGCGGTTCACACTGGATACTATGTACACGTACACTTTTTTAAAAAGAAGGCAGCAAATTGATGTTTTTTATTCTTAAATTTCACTTATTGAAAAACTCTTACAATAATTTTACTTTCCGTGAATGATAGGACATGATATATATGAGCTTGTCTAATTCCTCTTTTCCACGAGTGGTTGCTACTCGGGCGTTGCTAGCACCCTGCTAATAGGGAAAACATGAAACTACTTGTAAAAATACAAAAAAATAGTTGCTTGATGGCGTAGTTTTGAAAATTTGTACTAAAGGGGACTTTGACGAAAGCACACTTTGTTTTACCCTTCTAAGATCTTACATGGTTCATTATAAATGAATATCTTATTTATTGCGTACCACAGTTAATGCAATTGATGCATATTATACTAGGTGAACAACCTGTTAATGCAAAAAACTCTTTGCCTGCAGTGCCATCTTCTGACTAACTGCTAAAATAGGCCTACATAACAAGCTTGTATTGAACAGTCAATCAGCATTCGCTAACCTGTTTCTAGCATTCGAACACTTTTTCCGGTTTTCGCACCGACAGTTCTGCTATTGGAACCGTCAATTTCGCTTATCCGCTTACTTGCCGGGAACTCGAACAGATTTATGGACTCGCGCGCCCACAGAAAAAGATGCACCCTAGGGCCTAATCGGCATCTTAATATATTATCACGTGGTATAAAGTGAAGATTGATAAGAGAAAACGACTAAAATAAAGGTTTTTCTAACAGAAAATTTAATTTTAATTAGAAACGTTCGCAGATTTAATGACGTCAATAATGACAATAAGTTAGTTCCTCTGTCCTTATTCAATAAGGAAAAATGAGCTGTTTTCTTTTTCCTTATTCGATTAAGGGTTTCAAAAAGAAAAGAGAATTCTAAAGTCAGAACCTTGAAATTCCCAATTTTAAGCCGAATAAGGAAAAGGGTAATTTTCCTTTTTCCTTATTCGGCTCAAAATCGAATAAAGGAAAGGGAAGTACTGCCTTTTTCTTTATTACATTTTTTTTATCTGAATAAGGAAAAAGGCATCACTTCCCTTTTCCTTATTCGAATGTTGCATTTGAATACGGAAAAATGAGCAATTTCCTTTTTCCTTATTCGATTTTTTTTGGATAGTTCATACTGGACCGCGTTGTTAGTTAGAACCATTTGCTGATTCCGTCCCATTACACACATCACATCAGATAAGGGTGCGCCACCTACATCTGCTTGCGTAGTACCATTTTCGCATTTTGAACTACACTTTTTGCTGTCGGGCTAACATCAAAACGTTTTTGACTGTTTTTCCATTC